>PVIU01000223.1:0-177157 GCA_004026605.1 Ondatra zibethicus
TTCCCATTCTGTAGGCTGTCGTTTTATCTTGTTGACCGTGTCCTTTGCTTTACAGAAGCTTTTCAGTTTCAGGAGGTCCCATTTATTAATTGTTTCTCTCAGTGTCTGTGCTGCTGGGGTTCTATTTAGGAAGTGGTTCCCTGTGCCAATGCATTCAAGTGTACTTCCCACTTTCTCTTCTATAAGGTTCAGTGTGGCTAGCTTTATGTTGAGGTCTTTGATCCATTTGGATGAGTTTTGTACATGGTGATAGATAGGGGTCTATTTTCATTTTTCTACATGTTGCTATCCAGTTATGCCAGCACCACTTGTTGAATATACTTTCTTTTTTCCATTTGATATTTTTTGCTTCTTTATCAAATATCAGGTGTTTGAAGATGTGTGGATTGATATCCGGGTCTTCTATTCGGTTCCACTGGTCCTCCTGTCTGTTCTTATGCCAGTACCAGGCTGTTTTCAGTACTGTAGCTCTGTAGTAGAGTTTGAAGTCAGGGATTGTGATGCCTCCAGAAGTTCTTTTGTTGCCCAGGATTGTTTTGGCTATCTTGGGTTTTTTGCTTTTCCAAAAGAAGTTGAGTATTGTTCTTTGAAGGTCTTTGAAGAATTTTGTTGGGATTTTGATGGGCATTGCGTTGAATCTGTCGAGCTAATAGCTTTTAAAAAGCATTACATTTATTTATTTGTGTACGTGTATGAATGTAGCATGTACCTGTCAGTGTGCACATGTAGAGGTCATGAGCACAGCCTGTGGGAGTGGGTTCTCTTCCACCATTCAGGTCTTGGCGATCCAACTTAGGTTTGTCAGGCCTGGTGGCAAGCATCTTTACCCGCTGAACCATCTTGCCATACCCAGGGTTTACAGCTTTTACCCAGTGGGAAAATGTAAGTCCCCAAGCTGTGCCCCCCTCCCCGTGGCTTTAATCACCAGCAAAGCTTTTGGAGCATACAGTCTTTTGTGTTCTGTCCTGTCAAGTAAGAGTTTGCGTAAAAGGAAGACAGGTTTATTGAGTTCTTTATTCTCCAAAGTGCAAGCCATAAACTTGGACTTTTGTTTGATCATGCTTCCTTGCTTTTTTAAAATTTAGGATGTCTTTTGGAAGAGTTCATGAAAAAAAAATGGAGGATGCGGTTTATGAGGATAACTTTTAGAAAATTAGTTGTTAAAATAACAAACACAAAAACCAGAGGCTAGCCTGGCGGTGTGGTGCTGCACACCTTTAATCCCAGCACTTGGGAGGTAGAGGCAGGTGGATCACTATTAGTTAGAAGCCAGCCTGGTCTGTAGAGGCTCCAGGACAGTCAGAGTTACACAGAGAAACCCTGTCTCAGAAAACAAACAAAACCAAAAACTAAAACCAAAACCAAAAACATGTCGCAATAGACTGGTTAAGTCTCTCTCTCTCTCTCTCTCTCTCTCTCTCTCTCTCTCTCTCTCTCTCTCTCTCTCTCACACACACACACACACACACACACACACACACACATACCACAAAAAACCCAACCCAAACCAAACCAAACCAGAAAAACCAAAAAGCCAGAGGCTGTTTCTTCCCAATATTTCTCAGATTTTAAAATTTAGACAGAATCTCAAAGGGTGGGGTGGTACACACTTTCAATCCTAACCCCCAGTAGGCAGAGGCAGGTGGATCTCTGTGACTTCAAGGCCAGCCTGGTCTACAAGAGCTAATACCAGGACAGGCTCCAAAGCTACAGAGAAACCCTGTCTTGGAAAAAAAAAAAAAAAGAAAAAATGGCCTGGCTGTGTCAGTCCAGCGGAGGCAGGAGGATTTTGAGTTTGAGGTCAGCCGGGTCTATACAGTGTTTTTGTGTCAGAAACAGAGAAACAAACTCAAAAACAAATAAAAGATGGGACTGGAGAGATGGCTCAGCGGTTATGAGCACTTGTTGCTTTAGCAGAGGTCCCAGGTTCTATTCCCAGGACCCATACAGTGACCCCCAGCTGTAACTCCAGTCCCAGAAGGTCCCGCGCCCTCTCTAGCCTCTGCAGGCACTGCACTTGGTGCAAGACATTCATGCAGGTCAAACAGTCATACACATACGATTAAAATAATAAAAACAAAAACAATAGCCAAAAGCTCTGCCTGCTCTGTCTCCCAAGAACCGGAAACAAAGGTGTGCACCACTATGCCCTGCACTCATTCTCAGACTGTTCTGATTTTTGTTCATTCAAAATACAAAAAAAGTCTTGTTCCTTCTGGCAATTCCATTGCAAGTTTAGATAAAGATTAAGAATTTACTTGCATCATTCCTTCCTATCTGCCCCATATTTATCAGTCTGTTGCAGATGATTCCCAGTAATTGGGGATGGGAGATATACAGACCTCGCGATTGGATTTTAGTATAAGTAGGTATGCTTATTGAAAAGTGCGAGAGAACGGTCTGTTGTTGGCGTCTACCCACCCATTTTCCTTAGTTGAAAACAAGAGGCAGTGAGGGAAGGTGGGGTCGCATACGTAGTATTTGTTCCCTCAGAGGGTTAAAGGAAAGCTTTGCCCAGAGCATTCAGCCAATGGGGGTTTATCTTGATGAGGTAATGCTTTCAGCCTAAGCTTCGTTGGCAGCCCTTCTTACTGCTGGGTTTTCTATGGGAGGTTCGGAAGGAATGCGTTTTTCTGGAGCTTGCAAGTTCCCTTGTAATTTCTCGCCGGCTCCCTGATGCCGCCCCCTCTGGCGGAGCTGGTGTGCGGAGTTGCTGGAAGCAGGTGACCTCTCAGAAGAGCTTGTCATCGCATCTCTTTCTTCAAGTACTGGGGTTCTCAGCAGTGAGAGCGCGAACGCCGGCAACCCGAGGGTCCGCAGCATTTCACTTAGCCTTCTCAGAACTGGATGAGACTGTCTCCAGAACCACCCCTACCCTCACACCCCACCCCACACCGCTACCCCGTACTCCAGGGGCTTTTCTCCAGCCACCTTTCCTCTGTGGGTTTCTCTTTGGCCACTTCCCCTCCTGTGAAATTGTGTGGAGTCCTAGATGCAAGAATAGGCGTTTTGGTGGTTGTTTTTTGTCGCTGTTGTTTTTGCTAGGGCCTGAACCCAGTGTCTTATGACTGCTAAATGCAAGTCCGGTCACTACATGCTCGGCCTGAGCTAATTTTTGTCAGTAAACTTGGGCCACCTTCCTTACACTTAGACAAAGGAGTGAGGTCCTGAGTTCAATTCCTAGTAACCACGCGGTGGCTTACAGCCATCCGTAATGAGATCTGGTGCCCTCTTCTGGCCTGCAGGCACAATGCAGGTAGAACACTATACATAATAAAGGAACACATAAAATTTAAAAAATAATGTAAACTACCAGCAATGCTGGTCAACGAAATAAGAAAACATCAAATAACAAGTTTTAGATAGGAAAAGGGGTCTTATATCTTAGAGGCCTGTTCTAAAACTCGCTTTGTAGACCAGGCTGGCCTCTGCCTCCCGAGTGCTCGGGCTAAGGCGTGCGCCACCACTGCCCGTGGGAAAGTGGTTCTTTTTCTGTGACTTTGTTGACTGCTTTTAGGTACGAGAATCACCACATATACACACACCACATACACCACAGACCTCCCCACTATACCACTTACATATACACATACAAAACACACACACACATACATACATACACACAGCACATGCATACATACATGCATACCTACACCACACACATATACACTACACCACATACACACACCTCAATATACATACGCATATATATACTATACCACATACACACATACAAACAAAACATACACACACACCACATACATACATACACCACACACACACACATACACTATGCCTACACACACACACACACACACACACACACACACACACACACACACACACACAAAGCCTCCTATACTTTCTTGGTCTCTTTCCAGCTCACCCCACCCACCAACTGACAGATCTCACCCTTTCCAGATTAGATTATTGCAGGAAAACAAAAGACCAGGAAGAAAAGGGATGATAAAAAGTGGTGAAGGCTGCAGGAGTTTTCCCAGAGCGCCAGGCTGAATCCACAGTCTCCCAGCCTTTACTGGAGGAGTCTGATACTCCCGCGCTTTGGAATCTGGAAGGAACATGGTGAGCGGTGGCCGCGCGATCCCCAGGTCTCCAGAGGCTAGCCCAGGGCCTGGCATTCTTTTATTTTATAATTATTGGAAAGTTTTAATCAGATAGAGGTGGAAAGAATAGTTTAATGTGCTTTCATGTATCCATCAATCATTTTCAAACAATTTTCAATTTATCACACGGATATCTCCCTAATATTCCTGGGGGAGAGAATTTAGCAGTTTCTCTGATGTCACTTGACTGAGCCTTCTCTTGAAAGACGAGTAATATAAGCAGGTCAGAGTCATATTTTGGGTTTTTTTGTTTTTTTTAAATTTATTTCATATGCATTGGTGTTTTTACCTTCATATATGTATGTGTGAGGGTGTTGGATCCCGTGGAACTGGAGTCACAGACAGTTGTGAGCTGCTATGTGGGTACTGGGAATTGAACCCTGGTCCTCTGGAAGAGCAGTCAGAGCTCTTAACCGCTGAGCCATCTCTCCAGCCCCCATATTTTGTATTTTATAGGTTACTAAGAGTTCAAGAAACCACAGTAAAGCACGGTAAAGAAACAAAAACCCCAAACAAAAATAAAAAAATGTAGTTTGTTTTTTGTTTTTGGGTTTTTTGTTTTTTTTTTTTTTTGCTTTGAGAGACAGTTTTGCTATGCATCACTGACTGGTCTGGAACTGTGCAGCCCAGGTTGACCTTGAACTCAGAGCAATTCTTTGGCCTCAGCACCCTGCTTGTTAGGATTACAGGTGTGAAATACCGCACTCAAAGGAGACAGGAACAGCCTGTCCTGAGCTACTTAATGAGATGATCATAAAGTAATCTCTTTGATTACCTACAAAAGGAGATGCTGAGACTATATATTTGTTCTTTATACCTGTGACTGAAAGTTCACCAAGGGGCTGGAGAGATGACCACCGTGGTTAAGAGCACATACTGATGTTGCAGATGTCCCAAGTTCAGTTCCCAGAACCTACACCAGGCATCTGACAACCACCTGTAACTCCAGTGCCAAGGAATCTTATACACTCTCCTTAGGCTCCTACGCTCCAGCACACACCCCACTACCACATACACATAATTTAAAATAAAATAAACCCTAAGACTGTGTGGCACAGTGTTATAATTCCAGCTACTCCAGAGGTTGAAGTAGGAGAATTGAAAGTTCAAGGCCAGCTTAGGCAAAATAGTGCGATCCTGTCTCAAAAATAAATATAAGGGGAGGAGGAACGGCTAAGACGAAACTTCCTGAAAAGTAGTTGCCTAATATTTGAAAGCTCAGGGTTCAAGTCCTTGAAAAAAAAATCAAAGTAGTGCAGGACACGGCTTTAAAAGATTATGACACCTTTGTGGGAGGAGCGTAGCCACCTCAACCGCTTTTGTCAGGTTCTGGGGTCCCTGCACCCACTCTGATGCTGACTGAATGGGGCCAAGGTCTTCGTGTTTCTTGGTGTTCCCATTTTATTTATCTTTGACCCTTGTCCTGTGGGCTGGTTCTTTATCGTCTAAGGACAGAGATAAAATAGCCGGCTAAGTCTAAGTCTGCCTGAACAGCCTTTTGGGCAGCGCCAGCCTTGGTTCTGGGGAAAGGGCGGCTGACGCTAAGCCCTCTTTTGCTGTGGACTGGAATGCGGACCTGCTGGACTGAGCTGGGTGAGTTCCTTCCCCCTGAGGTCTCCCTGTGGTAAAAGGAAGTTTTGGGAAATGGCAGAGAAAGTGGAACTTTCAGAGCAAAACTAACTAGGGTTTGATTAGGCCAGAGGTGGTGGTGCATACCATACATTAGCACTTGGGAGGCTGAGGCAGGAGGATTGTCAAGTTCCAGCAAAGCTTGTGCTACATCGCAAGACCCTGTTTTGTTTTGTTTTGTTTGGTTCTTCAAGACAGGGTTTCTCTGTGGTTTTGGAGCCTGCCCTGGAACTAGCTCTTGTAGACCAGGCTGGCCTCGAACTCACAGAGATCTGCCTGCCTCTGCCTCTCCTCCCGAGTGCTGGGATTAAAGGCGTGCGCCACCACTGCCTTGCCGCAAGACCCTGTTTTAAAAAAAGAAAAGGCCATTCTAAGGTGGTGACTGGCTCACTGCCAAGTGCTCCATGTTCATGATCAAAATGTGGAAACGGAAAGAAAAAAACCCCAAAAAACAAAAAATAAGGTAGCAGGGATGGACGGGCAATCCCAGGGTGACACTGCTGCCCTCACCCGGGACACAGAAACTCAGTACAGTCAAGAAGAAGCCATGCTTCTGCTCCTCAGCCCCATTAGATGACTACATGCCAGGTGTGGTGGCTCAGGAGCCTAAGGAAAACTTGCCGTAGTGGGCTACATAGGCTCCAGGCAACCTGACAGGGTGAGATCCTGCCTCAAAAAAGAAAAAAGAAATAAATCATGTACAGTATCTGTTGTCAGAGTTCAGGCAAATTTTAAGTGTTCATTTTTTATTGTCTTGATTTTTTTTATGTTTAAGATTTATTTTATTTTGAGACAAAGGCTTCTAGAGTTCAGGTTGGACTTAAACTTGCTAGTAGTTTAGGATGACCTTGAATTCCTGATCTTCCTGCCTCTGGAGTGTTGGAATTACAGGTGTGTGCCGCCACACCCAGGCCAAGTGTTTTCCTTGGTTGTTAGGGGTTTGCTCCATACAAATATATGCATGAATATACAAGCACTTCATAGCACTAGCTTCATGGAAAAAGAAACTGGAAACAAATGTACTAATTGAACACGTCTGTGAAATATTATATGTAAAAAGTAAATGGACGCTCTGGAGGTACACGCCTATAATCCCAGCATTTTGGAGGCGGAGACAGATCTCTGCCGGTTTGAGTCCAGTCTGGTTCCAGATTAGCCAGGGCTACGTGCGTGCATACATATATTATTCTGTCTCACAGAACAAAACCACCCACCCCCAAAGAGTAGATGGGATATGAGGGGGATGCTTTTATTTAAAAATTTGTATGCATTTTTAGGATGATATAGGCATCTAAAAGGATACCCTTCACATACTTTTGTGAGAAAGGGAGTAAAAGTTAGAGTAAAAAGCATTTTCTTTTGGTTTGTGAAAACTTCTTAATTTTGTATATATGCCTAAGTGTATACATGTGCAATGCATGTGTGCAGGAGCATGTGGAAGTCAGATGAGGCATCGGATCCCCTGAAAGTGGAGTTCCAGATGGCTGTGAGCTGCCTTGTGGATGCTGGGACCCGAGCCTGGGTTCTCTGGAAGGGCAGTCGGTACACACTCTCGGCTGCCGAGACATCTCTTTAGCTGTCTTCCCTTGGTTTTATGAGACAGGGTCTTATTTAGTAACTCAGGCAGGCCTCAAACCCATGGCAATACTCCTGCCTCAGCCTTCCAAATGCTGGTATTCCAGACATGAACTACATCCTTATGTAGCACAGACTAGTCTGGAACTTCGCATGTAGACCAGACAGCCTTCAAATCTGCAGTGAGTCTCCCACTTCTACCTGAGCATTGGGAGTACATGTACAGTCTAATCTCTGGGTCATGAGAACTTGGATTTTTGTAAGGTGTTATTGTGTAGAATGTGTGTGTGTGTGTGTTTGTGTGTGTGTGGACAAACTAGGCATTGTGAATGGAGAGCCTTGCATATGCTAAGCAAGTATATCACTGAGCTCACGCCACCTCTTGGTGCCTTTTTTTTTTTCTCTTTTTCTTTTCGAGACAGGGTTTCTCTGTGGCTTTGAAGCCTGTCCTGGAACTAGCTCTTGTAGACCAGGCTGGCCTCGAACTCACAGCGATCCACCTGCCTCTGCCTCCCAAGTGCTGGAATTAAAGGCGTGTGCCACCACCGCCCAACTGGCGCCCATTTTTAATGGTTCTGAGTTCCCAATTACTATAACACGGTCATTCTTTTGTGCCTAAACTCAGGAATGTGTATTACTTAACACTTCGTTCCATTTGTTTTTTTAGTGTGTGTATGGGAACGTGTGCCACTGTGTGTGTACAGAGAACAGAGAATCACTTTGCTCCTACCATGTGGGTACTGGGATGGGTTGTCAGGCTTAGTGGCAGGCACTTTCGCCTCCTGGGCCATCTTTCTGGACCCATATATTACTTTTGTACTTGAAAACACAATGATGAGGTTGGATGTGGAGGCGCACACCTTTAATCCCAGCACTTGGGGGCAGGTGCAGGTGGATCTCTGAATATGCGGCCAGCCTGGTCTACAGAGTGAGTTCCAGGACAGACAGGACTACACACACAGAAACACTGTCTTGAAAAGAAAAAGAAAAGAAGAGGGGGAGGAAGAGGAGAAGAGGGAGAAATAGTGATGATGAGAACTGGCCTGTTTCTCTAAGCCCTCTAGGTTCTTGCCTAGGTCTAGCATCACAGTTGGGTGGAGCATGGTGAATCTTCATCCCAGATGCATGAGAAGGAAAACTTTAGCCACAAAGAACCAGATAAAAATAACTAGAAGAAGAAAGGAGAAGAGTGGAAGAGGGCACAGTGGCTTAGTTCTCCCGGCTCTTGGAAGGTAGAGGCAGAAGGATCAGAGTTCAAATTGCTCAAGGCTAGCTTGAGCTAAATGAAAACTTGCCAATAAAGAGTAAAGGAGGGGGCTGGAAAGATGGCTCAGCGGTTAAGAGTATTGGCTGCTCTTCCAGAGGTCCTGAGTTCAATTCCCAGCAACCTTATGGTGGCTCACAACCATCTGTAATGAGAGCTGGTACCTTCTTCTGGCCTGCAGGTATATATGTAGACAGAATATGTATACATAATAGTTAAATCTTTTTTTAAAAGTAAAGGAAAATGTCCATGTTATCATGTTATGGTTGTTGGTTGTTGGGGTTGCCTCACAGGCTTACTACATTCAGGTGAGGTGTTCTAAAGATGGCAGATTTGTTCCCCCACCTCTTTTTTTTCCTTCTTTCCTTTCCTTTTTTTCTTTTTCCTTTTTATTTCTTTTCTTTTTCTTTTTCTTTCTTTCTTTCTTTCTTTCTTTCTTTCTTTTTTTTTTTTTTGGTTTTTTGAGACAGGGTTTCTCTGTGGCTTTGGAGCCTGTCCTGGAACTAGTTCTTATAGACCAGGCTGGCCTTGAACTCACAGAGATCCGCCTGCCTCTGCCTCCCAAGTGCTGGGATTAAAGGTGTGCACCACCACCGCCCAGCTGGCTCCCCACCCTCTAATGCTACCCCAGGCTCCTGAAGACTCAGAGGAATGGAGCCCTGGCCCTGTCAGCTCTTGCCTGAATGAAGGATGAGGCATCCTTCCCTCTTCCAATCTGGGCATTCATTTTTCAGTGTCCTTTTTGCTTGCAATAAGCACATTGTCCTTCTCTAGCTTCTTTTGCAGGAGATTCTGGCTTCCCCCTCTGGAGTCTCTCTTATCAGTGTCCCTGAGCACTGCCACTACTGCTCAAGCCAATCTTTTATTCTGCTTTTCTTCTACAGAGTCACGGTTATTATGAAGCTTCTGAGCAGTCTCCAATAATTGGGACCTACTCATACCCTCAAACCCTTCTAAGTTCTGAAGTTTCTTTCTACTATCCTAGAGACTACATGACAAAAGCAGTAGTCAGTTGCTCAATGGTCGTCTGGTACATCACATCTGGGTCTATGGGTGTGAACATCTGGTAGACCTTGAAGAGGCCCTCCAGGAACCCACAGACAATTCCTGGTGCTCTTGTGTTACTTCACTCACCTTAGGCAGATTGGTAGCTTTTCTAGCAGCGACCTTCATTCCTCTTAAAATGTCTTGGCAAAATTGTTCAGAGCATCCTTCCCTAGGTGAGTGTTGGGGTCCCAGTCAGGTTGAGCAGAGGGAAAAATCCCTCTGTAGGCGAACATTTTTGTACCACCAGCCAGCTCCCAAATAACCACACAGAGACTTATTAATTATAAATATTCCATCAGTAACTGAGGCTTGTTTCTAAATGGCTCTTAGAATTTAAATTAGCCGAGCCGGGTGGTGGTGGCACATGCTTTTAACCCCAGCACTCGGAAGGCAGAAGCAGGCGGATCTCTGTGAGTTTGAGGCCAGCCTGGTCTACAAAAACTAGTTCCAGGACAGGCTCTAAAACTACAGAGAAACCCTGTCTCAAAAAAAAAAAAAAAGACAAATTTAAAAAAAAAACAAAAAAGAATTTAAATTAACCCATATTTTTGTTACTCTATGTACTACCTCGTCGGTTTGGTTCCTTTTTCTCAGCACGGCAAGTTCATCTCTCCACATTTCCCCACCCCCTCCATCCCTGAGAGCTCTCTCCCTGCCCACAAATCCTGACTAACCTCTCCCTGCCTAGCTATTGGCCATTTAGCCCTTTATTAAACCAGTGAGAGCAACATGTCTTCAGTGTACAAAAAGATCGTTCCAGCCAGGTGATAGTGGCGCACGCCATTAATCCCAGCACTCGGGAGGCAGAGTCAGGCGGATCTCTGTGAGTTCGAGGCCAGCCTGGTCTACAAGAGCTAGTTCCATCGAATCCCACCACTGCCAAAAAAAAAAAAAAAGAAAGAAAGAAAGAAAGAAAAAAAAAAAGAGTTAGTTCCAGGACAGGCTCCAAAGCCACAGAGAAACCCTGTCTCGAAAAACCAAAAAAAAAAAAAAAAAAAAAAGATCATCCCACAACACCCCTCTATCAGGCAGTGATTCCAACCAGCCTGAGACTCTCCAGCCAGATTCTGTCTCCTCAGCCACGAAGAGGACGGCCAGGAGCTCTTGGCAATCATCCTGGGTTGGCTGATGGTTGTGAAAAGACTGTCTTGAGGAGGCTAATGAGAGCCTGAGGATTTTTAGAGGATGGTAGAGGTTTTCCAATTATACAAATCATTAATTGAAAAGGAGATGTAAACTATGAAAGGAGAAGAATGGGAACTCCAGGGCTTGGGTCCACAGGTGTGTGTGTGTGTGTGTGTGCTTTTCCTTCGAGGAAGGATGGGGAACTAACCCTGCCCCAGGGAATTTGTCCCAGAGCCCTCAGCCAGAGCCAATCCATTTGTGAGAAGGGGAAAGGAACCTGAGGCAGAAGATACTATCTGCCTTTCAGTGTAGCCAGGGGAACTGTTTCCTTGGGGGATGGGGTCAGCTTCCCTGGTAGGACAGAGAGAACAGGCAGAGGTTTGGGTTTTCTTTGGTAGCCTGGCCCAAACAAGAGGATTCAGGTCCACAGGGAGAGGGCTCAGGTCTTAAGTCAAGGGGATGGATCTTGCACCAGAGAAATGTTGGTTGCTTTTCACTCTTTGGTTCTTTTTTGGGGGGGCCCACAATCCAGCTCCCAAATAAATACATACACAGTGACTTATTCTTTCTTATGACTGCCCAGCCTTAGCTTGGCTTGTTTCTAGCCAGTTTTTCTTAAATTATCCCACCTATCTTTTGCCTCTGGGCTTTTATCTTTCTCTATTTCTGTATAGCTTTTTTTACTTCTTGCTGTGTAGCTGGGTGGCTGGCCCCTGATGTCCTTCCTCCTTTTCTTGCTCCTTGATCTCTTCCCAGATTTCTTCTATTCATTCTCTCTGCCTGCCAACCCCGCCTGCCCTTTCTCCTGCTTCACTATTGGCCATTCAGCTCTTTATTAGACCAATCAGGTATTTTAGACAGGCAAAGTATCACAGCTTCACAGAGTTAAACAAATGCAACATAAAAGAATGCAATATATCTTTGCATCATTAAAACAAATGTTCCACAGCATAAACAAATGTAGCACATCTTAAAGTAATATTCCACAACAGAGAAAGCCATTGGCCAATGTAGGGACATTGGTCAGAGTCTCCAGTCACTATGTTCCAGACAGCCTGAACTATCTGGGTTTCAGAGATACATCATTGGGCCACCCAAGTGCAAAAAAACAAAACAAAAAACCAAAACCAAAACCAACAAAAACAAAACTAATCTATTTCACAGAAGGTCCGGACTTTCCCAGGCAAGATACAGACACCATACCAACTTCCTTGAAGTGTTTTAACATACACTTCATCAGTGTCTTGGGAATGTTCACTTCTCTTCTTAGTCTTAGGTAGGGTTTTATTGCTGTGAAGAGACTCTGTGACCACAGCACTTCTTATAAAGGAAAACATTTAATTGGAGTGGATTACAGTTTCAGAGGTTTAGTCCATTATCATCATGGCTGGACATGGTGGCATGCAGGCAGACATGGTGCTGGAGAGGTAGCTGAGAGTTCTACATCTTGATCCACAGGCAGCAGGAGGAGATACACTGGCCAGGCTTGAGGATCTAAGACCTCAAAGCCCGCCCCTAGTGACACACTTCCTCCAACAAGGCCACACCTCCTAATAGCACCACTCCTTAGTGACCAAGCATTCAAATATATGAGTCTATGGGGGGACATCACTATTCAAACCACCATACCCTCCCATAGCAACTCCCTCCCAGCCAACAGAATTGACAAACACACACAAGAGTCACACAGACAGGCAACAGTAAAGACAACCAGGGGTAGTCACCATACAGGCTTAAACCAGAGTTCCAGCGGCATCTCACACACACCCAGATGCTAGGATTTGGGCTGTGTCCAGCCTTTCCTAAGTGTACTTTCCATAAGGTGCCATAAACACACTCATTGCAGAAGGAGACAGACCTAGGTGACTTTCTGGAATTTTCCATTTAGGGTGGAGGCTCAGGAGCCTCTGGGGGAACCTGGAGTAGAGGCAGAAGTTCTTGGGGCCCTGGAATGTCTTAGGATGCACATTTCTAGGGACTGTCCTTTCTCCCTGCTGTTGCCCCAGAGGTGGTCTAAGACCCCCAGTTTCTTAGTCTTCAGAAAGTTGTGAGGTGAACAAACACTTTTTTTTTTGACAGAGTATTTTATGTAGTCCTCACTATCCTGGAACTAGGCTGACCTTGAACTCACAGAGATCTGCCTGCCTCCAGAGTGCTAGGGTTAAAGGTGTGCACCACCACTGCCAGTGAGAACACATAGTCTTTTTTGTTTTTGTTTTGTTTTTCTTTTTCTTTTCTTTTCTTTCTTTCTTTATTTTTTGTTTTGTTTTGTTTTTTTGAGACAGGGTTTCACTGTAGTTTTAGAGCCTGTCCTGGAACTAGCTCTTGTAGACCAGGTTGGCCTCAAACTCACAGAGATCCACCTGCCTCTGCTTCCTGAGTGCTGGGCTGGTATTAAAGGCATGTGCCACCAGTGCCTGGCTTTTGTTTTGTTTTTCTTTTTTTCTTTTTTTTTAACCTTACTCCCCCTCTTTATTTTTTTTCCCATGATATTTATTGAGCTCTACATTTTTCTCTGCTCCCCTCCCTGCCACTCCCCTCCCTCTTTCAACCCTCCCCCAAGGTCCCCATGCTCCCAATTTATTCAGGAGATCTTGTCTTTTTATATTTTCTACTTCCCACATAGATTAGATCTATGTAAGTCTCTCTTAGTGTCCACATTGTTGTCTAAATTCTCTGGAATTGTGGTCTGTAAGCTGGTTTTCTTTGCCTTATGTTTAAAAACCACCTATGAGTGAGTACATGTGATAATTGTCTTTCTGTGTCTGGGCTACTTCACTCAAAATAATGCTTTCTAGTTCCATCCATTTTCCTGCAAAATTCAAGCTGTCGTTATTTTTTTCTGCTATGTAGTACTCCATTGTGTAAATGTACCACATTTTTTTTATCCATTCTTCGATCGAGGGACATTTAGGTTGTTTCCAGTTTCTGGCTATGACAAATAAAGCTGCTATGAACATAGTTGAGCACATGTCCTTGTGGCACGATTGAGCATCCTTTGGATATATACCTAAAAGTGGTATTACTGGGTCTTGAGGAAGGTTGTTTCCTAATTTTCTGAGAAATCGCCACACTGACATCCATAGGGGTTGTACCAGCTTGCATTCCCACCAGCAATGCAGAAGTGTTCCCTTTTCTTCACAACCTCACCAGCATAAGTTGTCATCAGTGTTTTTGATCTTGGCTGTTCTTACAGGCGTAAGATGGAATCTCAGAGTTGTTTTGATTTGCATTTCTCTGATGACTAAGGATGTTGAACATTTCCTTAAGTGTCTTTCAGCCATTTTAGATTCCTCTGTTGAGAGTTCTCTGTTTAGGTCTGTGCTCCATTTTTTTTTATTGGATTATGTGTTCTTTTGGTGTCCAATTTCTTGAGTTCCTTGTGTATTTTGGAGATCAGACCTCTGTCTGATGTGGGGTTAGTGAAGATCTTTTCCCATTCTGTAGGCTGTCGTTTTATCTTGTTGACCGTGTCCTTTGCTTTACAGAAGCTTTTCAGTTTCAGGAGGTCCCATTTATTGTTTCTCTCAGTGTCTGTGCTGCTGGGGTTCTATTTAGGAAGTGGTTCCCCGTGCCAATGCGTTCAAGTGTACTTCCCACTTTCTCTTCTATAAGGGTCAGTGTGGCTGGCTTTATGTTGAGGTCTTTGATCCATTTGGATTTGAGTTTTGTACATGGTGATAGATATGGGTCTATTTTCATTCTTTAAGTGATTTGGTGATATCTTCCAATTTTTTGTTTGTTTTTTCTTCCATTTCTTTAAGGTAATTTCTCAATTCATCTTTAATAATTTCAGATATTCTCTTGTGGTTATTTTTTGGATCATTTTCTTCTGGGTCATCCATATTTGGTTGTTCTGGTCTTACTTTTGTAGGGTCTTTGGGTTTCACTGGTATTGTGTTGTTCTTTGTGGTGTAGCTTGTGATCTTACCTTTTCTACTCCTCTTTTACTCTAATAGGTGTGGTTGGTGGTGTCTAAGATTCTGTTGACTAATTTCCTAGGTGCCAGTAGATCAAAAGCTAAGATGGTTTTCCTAGTGGTACAGTCAGTGTCCCAGTTCTAGTTACTTCGTTGGTTATTCCTGTTCCTGGAGGTAGCTCAGTGTTCCTGTATTTTGGTCTGCTCTCTTGGAATTTGCTGTCTCAAGCCTACTTTGGTCTAGGCTGCTGGCTTTGATCTGTTTCTGTAAATCTTGGTCTGCATCTCCTCTTGTAGATGTCCCTGGCTTGGAGTTAGACCTGTTCTGATGGAGATCGCTGGCTCTGGATCTGGTCACTGGGTCAATCCTTTTCCGCTCTAGTCCCGGGACCGGGTTGACTCCTATCTTCTGCTCCTGGTGGAACCCGTTCGCTCCTTGTCCTAGGTAACTGGTTCAGTCCCACTCCAGTTCCGGTGGAGGTCGCGGGCTCTGAGTCAGGTCGTTGGCTCAATCAGTGTCCCAGGACTGGTTGTTTTGTTTTTCAAGACAGGGTTTGTCTGTGCAGCTTTGAAACCTGTCCTGGAACTCACTCTGTAGATCAGGCTGGCCTCAAACTCACAGAGATCCACCTGTGTCTGCCTCCCGAGTGCTGTGTGCACCTGGCAACACATACATTCTTTTCTGTTTGTTTTTGTTTTTTATTTTTCAAGACATGGTTTCTCTGTTTAGTCCTTGATGTCCTGAAACTCACTTTGTACACCAGGCTGGCCTCTAACTCAGAGACCCACCTGCCTATGCCTCTTGAGCTCTGAAGAACATTCTTTCTTTTCTTTTCTTTCTTTCTTTCTTTTTTTTTTTTTCGAGACAAGGTTTCTCTGTGTAGCTTTGGAACCTGTCCTGGAACTCTCTCTGTAGTTCAGGCTGGCCTCAGATTCACAGAGATATACCTGCCTCAACCTCCCGAGTGCTGGGATTAGATTTACTTATTAGTGTTCTGCACCAGACTTCATTACAGATGGTTGTGAGCCACCATGTGGCTGCTGGAAATTGAACTCAAGACCTCTGGAAGAGCAGCCAGAGCTCTTAACCACTGAGCCATCTCTCCAGCCCAAGAACACGCACTTTTAAGGCCAAATGTAAAGTCTGTATTGCTGGCTAGCAGCTGCATGGGGAACTTGCCCAAATCATGAAACCCTGATCCTTACAAAGGTCTTTTATGTACAAAAATCACATCCTGGTGACACATTTCAGTAAGCAAGAACAGTTAGCAAGAAGCAGAACTACAGAAGCCAAAAAGCAAAGTTAGTACATGTAGGGGCTTTCCTGGATCCTGGAATTGTAGACTAGATCTTCAATTGATTAGGTCTTTGTTTGCATTTTAGCAGGTGTTGGTATACCTGCTGTGTTATGTTTTAAGGTCAGAATGGCGCCTCTAACATGGTGTGTCCGTTGTGCTAAGTTCTGGGGGTCTGCTACAAGTCTACAGAACTCTAAGATAACAGAACATCCTGTCACTTGGTGAGGTCATCTTTCACTGTAGGTTGTCCTTGAACATCACAGCATCCATCTAGCAAACAGGAGCGACGGGCAGCAGGACTGTGAGAGAAGCTTTATTTTCCTGTTTGTGAGCAGCTCCTCTGTGAATTAAATGGAGTTGGATGTTGGGTGAAGCATCTCTCAGGTCTGGACAAATGACTTTGCCCATTCCCTTGGCTCTCTTGTAAGCTTCAGGGATATTCTAATAATTATAGGCACATGCATTCTGATCTTCAGTACAGATGAGCAAAACACGGTTAGAGAGGCGACCATGGAGGGACACAAAGCCAGCTCTGAAGATACCAAGTGAATTGTAGGTTCCTGCAGAGGAGGTGAAAGTCTTAGGCATAATCCCAGTGCATCCACAACAGGCAAGAACCATGTCCTTAAGGCTAGAGAGCAAATACAGACTCTACGGCTGCATTTCCAACACTTAGTGCCAGGCCTGACATATTGTAGGTGTTCAGCAAAAATTTACTGTATGGACAGTTCAGGAGAAACAAGAAAGTAAACAAATAGCAAAACCTTACTATGGAGGCCCAGCTAGTAGCGCACCCTTTTAATCCCAGAGTTCTGGCAGTAGAGGCAGGTATGGGTCTGTCAATTCTGGGCCAGCCAGGGCTGCATACAGAGACCCTGTCTGAAACACACACACACACACACACACACACACACACACACACACACACACACACACACACACAAATATAAAAATATTGATACCCCCATTACTATAATTTAACACATTTGGTTAAACTATGAAGTATGGATGTACTCTTCCTTTTAGTGTGGGTTTTGTTTTGTTCCTAACGCTGGTATTACAGCCTGGGCAACCAGACTTTCCTTCTCTGAGACAGGGTCTCACCATGTAGACTAGGCTGGTCTCGAGCTCACTATGTAGATCAGGCTGGACTTGAATTCAGAGAGATCCACCTGCCTCTGTCTCCTGAGTGCTGAGATTAAAATCATGTACCACCATAAATGAGTGTTTTCATGGTGATTGTCTTCAATTATTCTCTTGTAGTAAGACTGTAGTCTGAGCCGGGCGGTGGTGGCGCACGCCTTTAATACCAGCACTTGGGAGGCAGAGGCAGGCGAATCTCTGTGAGTTCGAGGCCAGCCTGGTCTACAAAGTGAGTTCCAGGACAGGTCCCAAAGTTATAAAGAAACCCTGGCTGTAGTCGGTAAGCATTTGGCTATCAGTTTATCAGTTGCTCCAGGCAGGGCTCCAGTGAGAGATAGATGAGGCGTCAGGATGGTCAGACACCAGACTCTACAGCCTCTGAGGAAGAAATGGGCTCTACAGAATGCTAACACCATTTCAGGTTAAAAAGGCAGACAACGGTTTATTGTTTTGTGAAGGTCACAATCCGAGCCTCTGTAAACTTTGTTTCCCCTCCATGGATACAAGAAGAAGGAGAAAGAAGAAAGGAACAGCTATTCACTGATATTTATTTAACTTATTTATTTCTGACAATATTGTTAGATTGTGGAAAATAGATGATCATAGGCACTTCATCAAGAAGCCAAAACAAATTTGTCTACAGCAAATGCTCACATTATTGTCATACAAAGAATTCCAAATTGTTAGGCCAAAAATGTGGACTTGGCAAAGATGAGCATTACTGTCCATTGTTCCAGCTCCTCAAACTTGATGTGGCTGGCACCAGGGCTCTGCAAGTAAATACAGCAGCCGAAATCCACATTGTGTTGACTCTGGTCCTATTCCAAGGCCACTATATTTCCGAGAGATGTATGATGAAGCCTTTTCAGGGCAGAGATTATTAATACTATCCCCAGCACATCACAATAGCTGTTCAGGAAATATGTATTAAGGACATGAATGACACCAAGGTTACTTTGGGTTGCTAAGAGCAGAACAGTGTCTGCCATTATTTTGGGTTCTGGCGTGGGATTTATAACTCTGGAGCAGTCTCTTCTCTTTGCAGCTAGGAATGATGTTTGTTTATGAAGCACACATTCTTGCACTGGTGCAATCACACACACTCTTGCACTGGTGCATGGTCCTGGGCAAAGTGGCACAGCCAGACTTCTCGTGCGTTCCTCAGAAGAGGCAGCAATGCCACTCCCTAATGGTGAGTTGCTTCTCCTTTCGGAAGATCGGAGTTTTGATGGGTTCTCAGTCTTTGCTCTCTTCACAAGAGAGGCAGGAGTGCCAGGCAAGGAGAAATTAATGAGCTAAGTTTGACTGACTTGGATAGCATTCCAGGGCTCTTCAGGAACCAGAGTTGACGAGCTCCTTTCCCTACTTGGTACTGCCTCCATCCCTCCCCGAGACTGCTTGTGTTTTCTCAGCCATATCTAAAGCCATGCCTTGGTTTACATGTATAACCATTCTTCTAATTAGGGAAGATCATTTTTTTCTTTTTCCCTTTTCTTTTCCTTTCTTTCTCTTGCCTCTCCTCCCCCACCCCCAGATAGGGTCTTTCTAGGTAGTAAGGCTAGGTTTGAACTCGCTTTGTATCCCAGGCTTGCAGTGATTATTCTGTCTCAGTCTCCTGAGCACTGGGATTGCAAATATCTATTATCACGTCTGGCAAGAAGAAATGTCTTTGAAGTTTAGTAGGTCTTAAAAATAGCACCAAGAAGCCAGGGTGGTCCAAGAGTTTTGGGGTTCTTGATTTTCATTTGAAAAGAAGTTGGCCAGGGATAGGGTATATAGCACACAGTTTTGGGTTGATCCCCAGTAACAAACAGGGCCAGCTGTGGTGGTGAATGCCTTTAATCCCCGCATGGCAGAGGCAGGGAGGCAGAGAGAGGTAGGGAGAAGCAGAGAGAGGCAAAGAGGTAAAGAGAGGTAGAGACAGAAGCAGAAGGATCTCTGTGAGCTCCAGGACAGCCAGGACTACATAGAGAAACCCTGCCACAAAAGCAAAGCAAAGCAAAACAAAACAAAAGCACATAGCTGGACAGATGGATAAGCGTTTGGTGACTTCTGGGAAGAGTTCTCACACAGGGACCTGTTACTAGCAATAAAGATCTAAAGCAAAGTATTTCCAGAGATGCTTTCTGGCTCACAGCAGGAGAGGAGTGGGAAACACTGCAGTCCACTGCTCGCTAAACACCCTTTAACACACCAATTCACGCTAGCTTTCCTGTTTGCAGACAGGGACCCTTGGTACTTGACCAGAGCCACAAGGCTAGTAACAGGGTCTAGAATCAATGCAAGTTTCTAATTTTAAGTTCAGTATGCCTATGTCCTAAATGGTTGTGTTTTTAACCTTTTAAGTTATAGAATTGGGGATAGATATGTCTTTTTGTGCTTGTTAACTCCTGTGACTCATTTTTTTTTTATTAACATGACATTAAAGATATAATGGCAATCTTGACTGAGCAAAACTGAATCCACTCTGAAACTTTGGGGCTGGATGAGATCAGTAAGGACAAGAGGGACAATCAATTCTGAGTTTCCTCTTAGCACCCAGAAGAGATGGCATAGAACCTGTTACACTATGAAGAACTAAATTCGGGCTGGAGAGATGGCTCAGAGGTTAAGAGCACTGACTGCTCTTCCAGAGGTCCTGAGTTCAATTCCCAGCAACCACATGGTGGCTCACAGCCATCTATAATGAGATCTGGTGCCCTCTTCTGGCATGCAAGCATATATGGAAGGAATGTTGTATACAAAATAAATAAGATCTTTAAAAAAAACAAAAAGAACTAAATTCTACCAAATGAATGAAAGGAGCCAAGAGGCCTATTTTCATTCTCTGCATGGGTTGTAAGGTGACAAAAGACAGTGAAGTCCTGACCTCAAGCCTCATCCCAGGTGTACTTATGACCCTAGGCAGCAGATATGCTGGGCACCCAGGACATGCTCTCAGCCGCAGCAATCATTTCTTCCCTTTCCAATGATCGGATGCACAGCCTTACCTCTGAGATACATATTACCGAGTTCAGAGAAGTTAGGTGGAATACTTGTTTTACTGTGTGAAAAGTAATCTCAAAAAGAAAAGGTGAAAGATAGCCCATTTCTAAATAACTTTCCTCATCTGGATTAACTTGAGGGGTCTTTAGAAACACAAAGGCCTAGGTGCTTCTCATCCTGGCCAAATAGCTATAGTTTTGACACTAGAAATATATCAAAATGTGAGTTCTAGCCCAGCATGACAGCGTACACCTGTAATCCTCAGGAAGTGGTGAAAGCAGGAAGATCAGGAGTTCAAGGACAGCTTGCTCTACAAGAGACTGTCTCAAAAACAAAAGAGAAAAAAGGAAAACAAAAAAAAATCCAAATCAAATCAAAACCTGACTTCTATGCCTATATATAGTTAAAATATTCATAAGAAAAAAGAAAAATATGTGTAATTCTGGAACATGACTGCTGAGCTTATAGATCTTTATTACATCAGAAGCTATATTCTCAGCCAAGAAAGATAGGACTTGGCTCACAAAACTACTTGGGGCCAAGTGTGATGAATCCCAGGACCCATATATTAGAAGAACTGACTCCTGCAAGTTGTCTCTGACCTCCACATGTGTGCCCCCCACCCTAATCAACGTAAAAGAAGCCACTGTGTTCATTGTGGAGCATTCTGTGCTGTATATGGGATTCAGCAGCACCCTTGGTAGTTATCACTGGGTCTGTCCATGTTTATCTACCAACCGTTTACCTACACACTGCCTCCAAACATCCTGGCTGAGAACTGTTTTTTTTTTTTTTTTTTTTTAAGATATTTTGTTGTTGTTGTTTTTGTTTTTTTTCGAGACAGGGTTTCTCTGAAGCTTTGGAGCCTGTCCTGGAACTGGTTCTTGTAGACCAGGCTGGCCTCGAACTCACAGAGATCCGCCTGCCTCTGCCTCCCGAGTGCTGGGATTAAAGGCGTGTGCCACCACCGCTGGCAAGATTTATTTATTTATTATGTTTACAGTGTTCAGCCTCCATGTATGCCTACAGGCCAGAAGAGGGCACCAGATCTCATTACAGATGGTTGTGAGCCACCATGTGGTTGCTGGGAATCGAACTCAGGACCTCTGGAAGAGCAGTTGCTCTTAACCTCTGAGCCATCTCTCCAGCCCCGAGAACTGTTGTTTTTGATTGAAAACATTTATTATGCATGCGTTTGGGAAGGGGTGGGCAGTGTGCTGTGGTGTGAGTGTGGAGGTCAGAGGACAGCTTCAGAAAGTCAGTTCTCTCCCTCCACCTGTAGATGGGTTCTGGGAATTGAACTCGGGTCACCAGGCTTATACGGAACCATTGACAGCTGGTATACTACTGTTTTAATGGAAGTACTAAGACATGACAACTCTCCCAGATTACCTGCCCCACCAAGTCACCTCATTAAAGCGACCTTTGAGGTTCATCCTTTTTAGGAATTCTAAACAGCAGGGGTACGACACTAACTACAGTGAGCTGAAAGGTGAAGAAAGAACGGTAGGATTTCTTTGGGGACTGCGGCTGTATGTGGCCATCTTACCAGAAGCAGGCATCTATCTGCCTCTTACCTCCAGCAGGTGACAGGGCCCTCAGCAGACTACTCAGTTCTTGCCATGCTTTTCTTGCATTTAGACAGCATAGTGGGCTGTGTCTGATGCCCAGAGCTGACACTATTCTGGCAGCAGAGCAGAGGAATGTTGAATCCAAGCTAAGATGAGACTGCCCTCCCAAGTCTGGATATGTTCATGTGAGCTTCCTGTGGTCCCCGTGAAGGCTGTACAGAGCCACAACAAGGTTGGCAGGGTCGCAACTACAGCAAGTTCTCCCAGACACTGCATGGCTATTATACTGTGAGTCATAGTAACTCATACAAAACCCTTTACTGCCACCTGCAGGAAAGCTGTCAGAAGTAGTACACATGCAAACAGACAAACACACAGACAGACAGACAGACATCTACAAGGAGGAAGCTATGGAGGACTGATCTTGTACAATGATAAGGGGTGGCCCAGGGCCTTACATCTTACCTGATAGGGTGGGCCCCCACAAAGATGAATGGTCTTCAACAAGTGCCTGAAGGAAAAAGTAAAACTCTTGCTAATATGGTGTTTTTGCTCAGATCAAGGGAATTAAGGGTGAGAAACGATGGGCAAGACAGGAAACGTAAGCTTTAAAGGTCTAAGCCCAGGGAGTATTAACTGATCACATGGAAGAAAGCCCCTTTCTGCACCTTAATTCTCTCCCTTCCCGGTTGCTCTAGCTAGCAAGGTGCAGGAGGAGGCAGACAGGCAGGTTTCCACTGCACAGATTCAAAGGGATGGCAAAAGAAAGGTTTTTGTTTTCGCGACAGGGGTTCTCTGTGTAGTTTTGGAGCCTGCCCTAAAACTCACTCTGTAGACCAGTCTGGCCTCAAACTCACAGAGATCCGCCTGCCTCTGCCTCCTGAGTGCTGGGATTAAAGGCGTGCACCACCACCGCTGTTGTAATGAGGGGCTCGGGCTGCGTTCCCGGCGCCGGCCCCCTTGTTCTGTCCCACCCGGCTCCCAGTGCGTACCCGAAATAATTACACGGAAACTGTACTCATTTAAATACTGCCTGGCCCATTATCTCCAGCCCCTTATTGGCTAACTCTCACATATTATTTTAGCCCATCTCCATTAATGTGTATCGCCACTTGAGTTGTGGCTTACCGGCATGAGTCTAACCAGTGTCCATCTTGTGCTGGAGAAGCATGGCGTCTGCGTCTGCCATACTACCTTCTCTCTTACAGCATTCCATTCTATCTACTCCGCCCACCTAAGGGCTGCCCTATCAAAAGGCCATGGCAGTTTTCTTTATTTAACCAATGAGGGCAATACACAAATAGAAGACCCTCTTACACCATTTCCCCTTTTTCTGTTTAAACAAAAAAGAAAGGCTTTAACTTTAACATAGTAAAATTACATAACAAAACTTATCAAGCAAGAATTAGTTACAACCTATTTTATCTTTTATCATGACAAAGGAAAACTATAACTATCCATTCTTTAACTCCATCAAAGACTCCAGAAGGATATAATATTACTTAAGTAAACAAGTAATAAGCAACTTCCAAACTCTAGGAATGACAGAGTCACCTCGCTGCCTGTACAGTCACCCAAAGTTCCTTTGTACCGTTGGGGCATCCATCTTCAGCCTACAGGCCCATAGTATCCAGTAGACTTTTCCATGAAGCAGGAAAATTTAAAGACAGTTCAGTCACTTTCTTTTGTATCCTGCAGAATGTCTCACAGACTCTTTCATGAATCAGGAACCCCGAAGGATCATCTCACCTTTAGGCAAGTTTAGCAGTCCTCTCTCTGTAGGTTCTTTGTGTCCAGTTTATGCAACAGTCCAGGCAAGAGCACTTTCTTGCCCTAATGGCAATCAAACTCCATAAGGAGTCTCTTCGATGCCCGTCTTCCTCTTGAAGTAGCTGGTGCTGCCAGGAGCAGACGCGTCTCATCGTCATGAAAAGTCCTAAGTTATTAAAACATTAAATGCCATGTTCTGTAGTCTTTGAAAGATATGAAGAATGTCTATCTGAAATATATCTATGCACATCTAGAAAATCTAACTAACATGACTACAAACTTGACTATATCAATGATTATCCATTAACAACCTATATTTCCTAATTATACATTACATTTTTAAATGAATTACACAATCACAATACCTTAATTAAGATAAAAAATACATATATATAACAAAATTGACCTTAAATTTATAACAATAAAGCAAAATTTATAACAATGTAAATTATCCATATCTATATCATCTCCCCCTTTAAAGAACATTTATAAACAATATTTGGGAATATGGGTGTAGTTACTTCTCTCCAAACTTTTTCCTGCTGTATGGGGGTGCTGTTAATCAGGTCTGTCATGGTGTATCCTGCAGCCTGAAAGTTTTTTTTTTAATGAAAAAAACATTAAAAAAAAAAAAAGAAAAAATGTCATTTGGTGTGCATGTGGTATGTGTGTATATCGGTCCGAGGACAACTCTGGGAAGTCAGTTTTTCCTTGTCCCTTCCACCTTGTTGAGGTGGGGGCTCTTGTTTCTGCTGCTCTGTCACACCAGGTTAGCTGGCCCATGAGCTTCTAGGCAATTGTCCTGTCCCATCTCTCATCTTGATAGAGGAGTGTTGGGATCACAGCTGTCCCCAGCTTTCTATGGGCTCTGGGGACTGAGCCCAGGTGCTCAGATTTGTGCAACACAGGCTTCTCCCTGCACAAGCATCTCCACGCTAGTCTTTTTGTTTGGTCTGCTTTTATGAGACAAGGTTCCCTAAGTACTTCCAGTTGTCCATGAATTCATAGTGATCCTCAGGTCTCTACCTCCCATTGGGATTTCAGGTCTGTGCTGTTACTTCTCACCAAACTTTGTTTTTGTTTTAAAGATTATAGTCCAACGCTCCACATACTGAATACTCTGTTATTAAGATCTAGAATTTGTTCTCTAAGATATGTTCTTGAATATCCCAAGAGGGAAGATGCTCAGTGAATCAAGTCACTGGTATTGAAAATCTGTACTTTAATAGTAGAGCACTTGGAGGCCAGAGAGCAGCTCACATCTTAGGCTTCATACGAAGCACGACTACAGTCAGTTATGCTAACAAGGGCTGTGTAAGTGGGGCCAGGAGGACTCTGCATTTTTAGGTATTACTCATGACTTGCTTGCTTATGATTAAGCTTTTGGAGCAATCTACTGCCCTTATTTTCCAACCATGGACTTGCAGGTAAAGGCTTTATTTAAAATGTTTAACCTGGTGAAATTCTCTTCTTAAAAACATTCTTACATTTATTTACTTACTTATCTACTTAACATGTGTGGGTCTGTGCCACAGTGTGGCCAGAGGTCAGAGGATAGCCTGTAGGAGTTTTTTTTTTTTTCCTACCATGCGGGTTCTGGGTCTCAGACTCAGGCTTGGATGCAAGAGCCTTTACCTGTTGGTCCATCTCACTAGCCCAGCTGGCTGGGATTTTCAATGTTAACAGTTTCATAGTCTTGTGAAAATGTTCAGGTTTTTAAAATCCTCTAAGTATTAGGAAATGTCTGACAAATTAACATGGCTATATCCCCAGAAGCCATTATTTGAAGAGAATTTAAAAGCTGAAAACATACTGTCTTTTCAATAGCTCTTAAAACGATTAGCTCCCTAAGAATGTTATACTGTGTATTTATCCTCTGCCTACACTTCATCTAGATCCCCACCCCTCCTTATCCAGCTAACCTTCAGTCCTCGCCCCACCCCTTTTTTTTTGAGATAGGATTTCTCTGTGTCACCGGAAACAGTTACCTCTTTTCTGGACAGAGCGGGAGTCCCACTGTATGTATGTACACATGTGTATACTTTAAAGTCTTTGTTTTTAACTATCTGTGTGCTTCTGTGTGTGGGTATGTACCTGTGTGTGTAGGTGCTCAGAGGCCAGAAGAGGGTTCCAGATCCCTTGGAGCTGGAGTTACAGGCAGTTGTAAGCTACCTGACACAGGCGCTGTAAACCAAACTCAGTTCTTCTAGGAGAGCAGGAAAAGCTTTAGAGCAGTGGTTCTCAACATGTGGGGCGTGACCCTTTTATAGGGGTTGCATATGAGATATCCTGCACAGCAGAAATTTACACTGTGATTCCTAACAGCAGCAAAATTAGTTATGAAGAAGCAACAAACATAATTTTAGAGTTGGGGATGACCACACATGAGGAGCTTTATTAATGGGTCACGCATCAGGAAGGTTGAGAACCACTGCTCTAGAGCCATCTATCCATTCAGCTTCCGTAGGATATTCTTACTCAGGTTCTGTGGTTCTAGACTTCTTGTGGACCCCACCCTTCAGTTATGACAGCATCACCTGGGCATGTGACCTTAGGTTACAGGTAATTTCAGTCTCTCTGATGAAGTTTGGGAGCCACTTTGGTCTCTGTAACATTTGCAGAGATATCATTGCTGAGGGTGACTTATTATTTTTATAAATCTTTGTGGGTTTTTGAGACAAGGTAGTCCAGGTTACCTTAAACTCATTACGTAGCCCAGGGTGGCCTTGAACTCCCAACCCTCCAGCCTTTATCCCGCAAATGCTGGGATGGCAGGCATAGGGTACCACATCTGGCTGATCACTTTTTATAAATCTTGTGCCAAGGTCTGCGATTTTTTTTTTTTTTACATTTTCCAGGCTACTGACTTCTGACAAAGGCAGGTAGGTAGGAATTGCGGTGGTTTGCTTTTATTATTTTTGTTGTCTTTTTACGTAGCTCAGGATGGTTTTGTACTTGCTATATAGCTCAAGTTGGCCTCCAACTTGAGGTGATCCTCCTGCCTCTGCTTCCAGAGTGCTGAGATTAGACAGGGATGCCACCACACCCCTGCAGTGGCTTATATTTTAGAGACAACTATATTTCACCTTGCCAAACACTACGTTTTTCTCAACGTAAGTCCTCAAAGGCCTTAACAGAAGAGATGACCTAGTCACATTAATGGTGTGAGGGAGCTGCAAGGTTGGTCTACGTGGCCACACAAGCAAGGTCATAATCCTGGGATCACAGCTTCTGTCTTCCTGCATTGTAGCTCTGATTTAGTATCAGAAGTTCTCTGCGAGCAAGTAGCCTATTAACTTCCATATTCCGATCCTCCGGGCACCGCGCTCGGAAATTTCTCCGGAGTCTAGGTCAGGTACTTAGGTAGAGCGGGGTAAGGGTGTGATGGGGCGAGGCAGAGCCCCAGAAATCCCTCATCTGACCCAAATCGCAGGCAAAAGGCAACACTTGGGTCTGACGGGCAGCTTCCTGTGACGGTTTATGCATCCTCACCGTTAAGGGTTTCCCGAACCTTCTACGGAGCTCGGGACACAGCTCCGCAGAGACGAGGCGCCCTTTTCCTCCTATGCCTCCTTAATCCTCTCCTTCCCAACGTCCCCGAGTCGACGACCCCCCCGGCCCTGGTTCACGCTTGGCACCGGACCAAGGAACTCACAAGTGGGCGGGCCAGAGCCGCCGCAGTCCAGCGCCGAATCCGGGTTGACCCGGGCGCCGCGAGCTCGCCCCGCCTCTCGCGTCACTTCCGGCCCGGCCGCTCGCCCTCCACCCTGCTCCCCTCCCGCTCGCCGTTAGGGAGGCTCCGCGCCTCAGCCACCACCGCCTCCGCCGCTCCCGCCCCCTTCTCCGTGTCTGCCGCCGCCGCCGCTGCCCGGGGTCTCCGGGGGTCGCTACCGGGCTGGCCCTGAGCCACAGCCGTCGCTTCAGCCTCGCGCCGGAGGCCGCCTCGGGAGGAGACCCGCCGGCCGCCGTGTCACTTCGGGCCTCCGTTCTCGCCTTGTCGACGTCGCCAAGGGTTCTGGAGAAGCGGCCGAGGCCGGGGAACGGGGCTTCGCGGTTCCAACGGTGGGTAAACGGGCGGGTGCCCGGCACTGCGCATGCGCCGCTGTCTGCCGCGGCCGCCCTCCCCCGTACCCCCCCGGAGGCCGCCCCGCAGCCCCGGGTCCCACCCGAGGTGGCCGCCGGGCGCTGCGGGTCGGGGTCTGGGAGGTCGAGGCACAGCCCCAATGGACATTCAGTCGAGGGGGCTCCTTTTCCGCTGGGAAGGGGAGGGAGAGGCGGTGGCTCTGGCTGTCGTGGGGGGTGTGGCAGCCTTGGCTTTGCAGCCGCTGCAGTGCGTGCAAGCGGGCGTGCGCCTCAGCTCCTCGGCCTCGCCTGCCCACCGCTTCTGCGCCACCTCTGCGCCCACTTCCTCCAAGCTGGGCAGAGGAGTTGCTGCGGGGGTGGGGTGGGGAAAGTGGTTTATTTCGGACTCGACTGCGCCCCTTCTTAAGGTCACCTGAGATGAGTGGTTGCTGACTTCCGTAGGTCGTTCAGAGACTATAGCCAAAATTGGGCTGTTGGTGCCCTGGGACCTCATTTAGAACGCCCTGAGCCAGAGCCAGGCCCGAGGGGTCCCTGTGCAGGGCGTCGAGTTTCAGACGGGGCGCCTGGTTAGATAAGCTTCTAGGAAGTGGAATCCGTTGGCACACTCGCCTAGTGGGAATTGTTAAACTCTCTTTGTTTGTAATCAATTAAACCCAAACTGACTTAGAACTGTTGCATAATTTCATCCGGTTTCCTCCTAGGCCCTCTAGACGGATTGGAGGAAGCCAAACTGAAAATGGCAACCACAGCTACAGAATATTTGGCTATTTAACATTAGATAGCGGTGGCATGGAAGTTTGTAGGAAATATTAAAGGATAGTTTTGAATATTAACTTTCTGTGTTCGGGTTAGTGTGAAGGTGTGTCTCCAACCCCCGCCCCCCTTTGTAACCTCAAAGTACTGTTTGACTTGGGTTTTCACAAGTACTGTGTGCTTAGTAAATACTTGTTCTGGTCATTACTTGTTTGCTTTTTAGGTACCTTCTCTTTTCCTTTTAAATTAGGATATTTTCTCTAATTTTAACAGTGTCTGCAACACATTGAAGTTTTTGCCGTGTGTAGAAGGGCCTATCCTAGTGGCATTAGTCTTCGTTGGATAAAGTAGCTTCATTGTATTTTTTTTTAATTAAAATGTTTTAGGATAGAAAATGGCTGAATTAAATAGTAATTTACCAGTATTTTGTCATCAGTAAACCGACAATTCTCTTTTAAGACAGGGTCTCAGGTAGCCCCCATTGGCCTCACCTCCTTATCTAGCTGAGGAAGAATGACCCTGTCCCTCCTGCCTCTTCCCAAGGGCTGGAATCAGAAGCACACACCACCACGCTAGGCTTCAGATTCTTAAACAACAACAACAAAAAAAGTTTGTTGTGCTGTGTTCTTGTATCCTGGCACATACTGCAGGTCAGAGGACAACTTTCAGTTCTCTCTTTATCCTGTGGGTGGGTTCTGGGATGAAACCCAGGTCATCTGGCTTGGTGGCAGGCGCCTTTGCCCTTAAGTCTTCTCGCCAATCTTCAAATTATTTTTGAAAGCATTATAGTAAATATATACCTAAAACTTATCATTTCACAATTGACATACAATTTTATTTTTGATACGGTCTTTGTGTATCCCTGGCTGGCATCACTCTTAATCTTCCTGAAGCTTCCTGAGTGTTGAGATTACATTACAGGTGGGCACCACTACATCCAGCTGTAACACGTGTTTTTCTTCATAGAGCCACCAGGTTCTACCTATAGCATGTGCACACTTCCCCTCCCCCCAGCTACAAAAAAATTGTGTGTGCATGCGTTTTACAGGGCTTCTGACAGTTGAATCTAGGTGTTCTCCCTGACCTTGAACTTCTGATACTCTACCCTTCACCTCTGTTGAGATTACCAGCTTGTGTCACCTGTTTAAGTGGTGTTGGGGACTGAGGAGGGCTTTGTGCCTGTGAGGCAAGCACTTTGTCAACGGAGTCACATCTTTATCCTCTCCTGTGCTTTTGATCATTTCCCTAAAGGCTGGTAGTAGGCAACTAAACAAATTTTTTTTTTAACTTAAGTGTAAGTGTAGGCTTACGTGCCTTGGTGTGTGTAGTGGAGGTCAGGTCCCCTGGCACTAGAGTTCCAGGTGATTGTAAACGCTTCACGTGGGTCCTCTGGAGGAGCAGCTGGTGCTTCTAACTACTGAGCTCTCTCAGGCTCTCTCATTCCATCTTTTTGTAGGTTCTGCGAATTGAACTCAGGTTGTGAGGCTTGTGGGGCAGCAAGCAGCTTTCCCTGCTGGGCCATCTCTGAGCCATCTCGCTGGCCCAAGGGTAGCTCTTCTAAGCTTACTGTCCTAGATAGGGCTCTCTTGCTGGGGTGGAAACACTGTCACTCACAGTTTAGGCAGGGAAGGGTTTAGTTCACCTTACTGGTCAGTCTTTCACTGAGGGAAACCAGGGCAGGCACTTGAGGTGGCACTGAAGCAGAGGCCATAGGGAGTGCTGCTTACTGGCTTCTCATGGCTTTACTCAGACTGCTGTCTTACACAACCCAGGACCACTTATTGGGACAGCACATACCACAGTTGGCTGCATTCTCCCACATCAGTCCTTACTCAAGAAGATGCTCCGCGGACCTGCCCACGAGCCAGTCTGGTAGAGGCACTTTCTCAGTTGAAGCTTCATCTTCCAGATGACCCTTAGCCTATGTCAAGGTGACAGAGCCAAGCAGCTAGCACACTAACCATTTGCATATTTTTAGAGAAGTGTTTATTGCAAACCCATACCTATTTTTTGTTTTATATTTTTGGTTTTTTGAGACAGGGTTTCTCTGTGTAGCTTTGGACCCTGTTCTGGAATCCATACTTTTTTTTTTCATTGTTGAATTATAGATGTAGTTAGTCTTTATTTTCTGCATGAGTTAAATCTTATTTGAAAAGCTAATATTTCTGAACATGAATGAATTACTGTAAAGTAATTTTATATAATATTCTGTTTTACAGATAAGCAACAAAGAAGCTGATTTTATATCCAAAAAAGGTTCTCAGCCTAAATTTAGTTCTCAACTAGGCACATCAATACCAAGAATCTGTTTCTGTCACACCAGTATTAAAAAGGCGTATCTGATTACACACCTTTATTTCTAGTACTTTGGAGGCAGAGGCAGGCATATATCTCTCTGGGAGTTTCCAGGCCAGTCTTGTCTATGTATTAAGTTCCAAGCCATCTAGTACTACATAGTGAGACACTCAAAAATTTTAAAACAATAAATAAAATCTCCCCATTAAACGAAGACCCTATTTTAATCAATGAATAAGTGTTTTTCAGAGACCATTTCTTTTTTTTTCTTTTTTTTTTTTTGGTTTTTCAAGACAGGGTTTCTCTGTGGCTTTGGAGCCTGTCCTGGAACTAGCTCTTGTATACCAGGCTGGTGTTGAACTCACAGAGATCCACCTGCCTCTGCCTCCTGAGTGCTGAGATTAAAGGCATCCGCCACCACCGCCTGGCTCAGAGACCATTTCTTTATTAATAAAGTATTTTTGTAGCATCCCAAGAACGTGGGAGGAGTTACTATTGTAGAAGAAGGAAGGATGGAATGTTTAGATGAACCCACGTGAGTGAATTGGGACTTCTCCAAGAGAGAACAGTAGGTTCATTTATGAGTAGCTGATTTTAACTAGAAATGGGAACAGTGAAGGGTGTGGAATAGAGTGTAACGTATGCCACGTTAATGCAACAGTCACCCTGTGGCTTCATGATGTCAAGGGAAATCAAAGCAGCAGTTTCAGTGAGATCTATATTTGTTAGCTAGAAAGGACATCCACTTAAGAGCTAGCTGCATCTTGTAGTCGCAAGCTCTAGACTTGACCAGTTTCTTCAGCTGAGCATTTTCTTCTTTTCCTATTATCTCACAGGATAGTTGGAGGATTCCGATGGGTAGTGAACTGGAAAGTACTAGAAATGACAGCGTCAGTTCAAACAATTGGGTTCTAGCTGGTCAGTTTAGAAATGTAGAAACAAAAATGAGGTAGTGTTTGTTGATTTGCTCAAAGCTCACAAAACAAAAAAGGATAGTCCTGACAGTTCTTTGTTTGTGGAGTTTAGGGTTGGACCCGTGGCCTTATGCATATCAGGTCGGTGCTGCTTTTGCATATGTGCCTATTTTGTGTGTGTACAGCTGTACCTACTTATATGTACATGTGGGTGTAGATGCTAGTGTACCTGTGTGAGTTTTCATTTGAAGGCCAGAGACAACTTGGGGCGTTGTTCCTCAGGAGCCATCCACTTTGTTTTTTGAGACAGTCTCTCACCAGGAGCTGGGGCTTGCAGATTATACTAGACTAGCTAGCTGGTCTGCCATTGAGCCCCAGGGACCTGCCTGTCTCTGCCTCCCCAGCACTGTGGTGACATGGGCATGTCACCTTGCCTGGCTTTTTCTATGGGTGCTGGGGATGGAACTTGGCTCTTCATTCTTGTGGGGAGAGCACTTAACTCTCCCAATCCTACCCCTCTTTATTTTCAGAGGAACTTTTTGCAAATTGTGTAAAATGAGATGAGTAAAGTTTTCATCTCTGCGAACTCATTTGTCTACAGTAAGTTAGAGAATTCCTCTAATACCTTTTTCTGATTAAAAACAAGTAAATTGTAATTTTATATTAAAGAACAATAAAAATGATAAACTCTTCAGTCATGGTTTCACATGACTGTAATCCCAGCATGTGGGAAGCTAAAGCAGAAGGATCTTGAATTTGAGGTCTTGATTACATAGCATGACTCTGTCTCTAGAAAGAAAAAAATAGTTTGGAGAAGATGGTTCAGTGATAAAGAGCACTTGCTGCTCTTGCAGAGGACATAGATTTGGTTCTCAGCATTCATATTGGGTGGCTCACAACTGTGTCTAAATTCAACTCCAGGGGATTGATCCAACAGCTTCTTTTGGCTTCTGTGTGTGTGCGTGCATAGATAATCTTAAAAATAATAAGGGGCTGCAGAGATGACTCAGAAGTTAAGAGTCCTGGCTGCTTTTCCAGGGGTCCTGAGTTCAATTTCCAGCAACCACACTGTGGCTCACAACGTCTGTAATGAGATCTGGTGCCCTCTTCTGGTGTGCAGGGATACGTGCAGACAGAGTATTAATAATAAATAAATAAAAATAATAATAAATAATCTTTTAAAAAATAATAAGATAAGGTTATCTTCTTAGAGTCCTGTTCCTCTTAGGCCTTGGTTGTGGCCTACCCTGAAATTAGATGTCAGTATTCTAGGTCACTTATCTCAAAAGTAAGGTCTGTGGGCAGTGGAAAACAGTTGAGAAATTTTGTGCGTTTGAATGATTAGATTTGACTGGGAGGCAGAGGCAGGATAATCTCTGTGAGCTTGGGGTCAGCCAGGTCTACAGAGTGAGACCCTGGGTTTTTTGTTGTGGTGGTTGTTTAAGATTTTTGTTAGTACCTAACTAGGAATAGTTGCTAGATCCTGTAACCCCAGCATTCTGTGGTGGAGACAGGTGGATTCTGGGAGCTTATTGACTGGTTAGTCTACCTGAACTGAAAGCTTCAGGTTCAGTGAGAGATTGTATCAAAAAATAAAATGGGGAGTGATTGAAGACCCCAGACAAACACATATTCGGATAAAAATTGAAACAGTTGTTTTCTTTTCTTGTAGATTAACTGCTGAAGTACTGATCGAGTTCTGCGTTTCTTCAATGAGGAACTACAGGCTGATCTTCTGCCATAATCTCAAACAACCATAAATGACAGAAGGATGCTTGCTCAGTGAGGGTAGCTGGTGCAGAAGCCGTTTTTTAAACTTAGGTGTTTAAGTACTCAAAGGTAAGCTTTCTCAGTGGTAATTTTCTGTAAGTATGCAAATCAGTGATTCTTATGGTTAGCTGCTGTTTGATTAACTTTGAGATTTTTATTTAATTAGCTGGCACTAAGTGCATCAAAGAGTAGATATTGCTTGTGTAGGACTATGTAAACTTATGGTTATCTTCTTGTTCCTGAGTTCATTTCTACCATTCCTGAAAATTGGTTGGATTGTTTCCTGTTATGCTATGGTCCCCTTGATCTAGCTATTACAGCTGATTCAGTGTTACTGTTTTAAACTTACAAATCTTGGGATTCACCTTTTATCTGGCATATCAGTACTTGAAAAAGTGTTTCTTTCTTTTTAAAAGATTAATTTATTGTGTATACAGTGTTCTGTCTGCATGTGCATCTGCAGGCCAGAAGGCACCAGACCTTACTACAGATGGTTGTGAGCCACCATGTGGGTGCTGGGAATTGAACTCAGGACCTCTGGAAGAGCAGCCAGTGTTCTAACCGTTGAGCCATCTCTCTAGGCCCCTAGTTTTTCTTTTTCTTTTTTTTTTTAAATATTTATTTATTTATTATGTATACAGTATTCTGTTTGCGTGTATGCCAGCATGCCAGAGGAGGACAGCAGATCTCATTACAGATGGTTGTGAGCCACCATGTGGTTGCTGGGAATTGAACTCAGGACCTTTGGAAGAGCAGGCAATGCTCTTAAGCACTGAGCCATCTCTCCATCCCCGCCCCTAGTTTTTCTTTCTTTTAAAGATAATCTTTTCTCCTTTTTTTTAGTGAATGGATTTTTATTGAGATCAGTTATTTGGACTACTTGTTATCTAATGCTTCAGATATTAGAGATTCACTTATCTGAGGCATTATCTCCTGGCTTTACGGGTTTCCCTCCTACAAAGATACAACCATTTCTTCTGAACTAGCTTGGGGGTCTGGAATTTTTTTCCTCACTAAAGTGGAAGCTTAGAACTAACATTTTCCTTTCTGGAAAAAAAATGAGTTATAACTGCTCATATAGAAATAAATGATTATTCTTGTTCTTATCAGGCCTCAGTTTATAAAATGATTGATAGCTAGACATGCTATATATGGTTGTATCCTAGCAGTTAGGAGGCTGAGGTAGGATTTCGAGCAACCTGAGCTATATACTGAGACCATGTTTCAAAAAGGCCCATTAGTTTATAAAATGTGATTCTTTTTCTGATTACCCAGTTTGTAAATTGAGGGTTCAGAGATGGATCAGGTTTGACTTCTACCTACAACTGCATTATTACTACACTTTCAGAGTGAAAGTCTTCTTGGGGCAAATTTGGCCCTTAATTATCTTGGGATATTAATGTCACTTTCCAGAAACTTTTGGATGACCTTTGACACTGTTAAAGTGTTCAGATAGCACAGAGCATTCAGACTAGATTCTATAGTAGAGGAAAGCTTTTGTAATTACACCAAAATTTGCTTGTAGACTGTATCATGGGCCTAATAACCAGAACATATTTAAATAGTGCACATTCAGGTGTAAAAGCAGTTTTCTTTAATGTATTTACTCATAATGCTGCCTGTTAATTATTATAGTCTTTTTTTCCCCCTTTTTCTATTTTCTTTTTTGTCTTTCATTTGGCAGAAAAGACAGCTTTGATTTCTGGCTGCAAAAAAGATATGAGGAAGAGCTCCTCCCCTTCCTTGAGTAACTGCAACTCCGATCTTGCTAACAAAATATTTGGAATTCCACTGGATGAGCTGCAGCAGGGAGGACATCCAGACAATGAGGTTCCATTCATAGTCCGCCACGTTGTGGACTATATTGAGGAACATGGTATACATTTCCTTCCTTTGAGGGCTAGCTTTTGCTGTAATAAACACAACTATTCCTTTTTGATTTTTGGATTTAGTTTTTTCTTAGTGTGGATAATGCAAAGCATGAAGAACAGTATAAACTGTAAGGCTTTAGTATATTTTTCTTAAATTGATTTACCTAGAAATGGCAGTTGCCCAGCTGAGAACATTTTTAATTGGGGGTAATAGAAACTTTTTAAATGGATATAAGGGTGGGATGAAATAGACTATCCCTTAGAGATAGTGTGTTGCTAGATGACCAGTTTGCTTTTTTAGCCAAGTCTGGGGAGCCAGGAAAGCCTTTCCAAAAGCTTAAGAATTTTAAGTTGAGAATGAATATATGTGGCCAGGCAGTTAAGGTGCAGCTTAATTCTTACCTTGAACTAACATAGGAGGTCTGGAGCAACAAGGGCTGTTTCAAGTCAATGGGAACGCTGAGACAGTGGAGTGGCTTCGACAGAGATACGACAGTGGAGAAGAGGTGGATTTGGTTAAGGAAGCGGACGTCCCCTCAGCCATTAGTCTCCTTAGGTTTTTCCTGCAGGAGCTCCCTGAGCCCGTCATTCCTGGCAGCTTGCATAGTCACTTGGTGCAGCTTTCTCAAGGTAACAGTTGACTCTTATTTCAGTTATTTATTGTTAGTTTTAGAGTCCTTTTAGAAATTTGGTGTGGTCAGTTAGTATAGAATTTCAGAGATTAATTTTTTATTTGCTCCATTGCTCTTTGAGTCTATGTGGTATAGTAAAGGCAATAACAGCTTCTTAGATCTTTGTAGTTGTTTACAATTTTTAAATATGTATTTTTGTGTATATGCTGTGTGTATTTGTGTATGAGAATGTACATGTACTACTGTGTGTGTGGACATCAGAGGACAGCCTTGAGTGCTGTTCCTCACCTTCCCACTTTTACATGGGTTCTGGAGACCCAAACACTCAAGGCACACTTGTGTGTGGCAAGTGTTTTATCATAGAACCATCTCTTTAAAAAATTATCATTTATTTTGTTGTGTGTATGGATGTGCCGCTACAGTGTGCCTGTGTAGGTTAAAGGACAACTTGCCAGACTTGATTCTCTATCATGTAGGTTCTGGGTATTAAGCTCAGGCTGTCTTGCTGCTCTCCCTTCCCTGATTTTTTTAGAATTGATGTTATTGGGCCAAAGACAAAAAGGTATTCTCTTGGGAAGGTGTCTAGATCATTGGACACAAATTCTATTTGTTGTAGATAAATATGCTACTATGTATCATTCAGGTAATTCACTTGTTTATTGAATGTTTACTATATGCTAGGGCACTGCTCTATATTTTGGGAACACCAGCACTAATCAAAGGTAGTTAAGAATCTTTTCCTTCTTGGAGCTAAAGTGAGAGAAAGAGTGTGTGTGCCTGTGTGCGTGCGCATGAGCTTGCATGAACGCTAGTGCCAGAACATGGCCGTTCTCTCCTTCTACCTTGTAGATCTTGGGAGTTGAACTCAGGTTGTCAGACTTTGTAGCAAGAGCCTTTACATGCTGAGCTAGCCCTCTGGTCTGAGCTAAAGTTTTAAAGGTGATATTTAGAGAAATAGATGATAAATACAAAATAAATATGTGGGTGTAATATGTGATGATAAATTGGAGGTGTTAGGTATAATTAGTGTTAATTGGATTTTGCTTGTGATTGTTATAAGTGACTTCAAAAAATTTATTTATTTATTTTTGAGAGACAGGGTTTCTCTGTGTAGCCCTGACTGTCCAGAAATTCACTCTGTAGACCAGGCTGTCCTGAACTCTCAGAGATCTGCCTACTTTTGCCTGTGCGCCACCACTGCCTTGCAAGATTTATTACTTTATTTTTTTTAATAATTTATTTATTCTTACATGCATTGGTGTTTTGCCTGCATGTATGTCTGTGAGGGTGTCAGATCCCCTGGAACCGGAGCTACAATTTTAAGTCAGCACGTGGGTCTTGGGGATTGAACCTGGATCCTCTGGAAGAGCAGCCAGTAGTCTTACCCACTGAGCTATCTCTCCAGCTCCAAGATTTATAGTTTTTGAAAATTATGTATATACGCGTGTCTGTGGATATATGCGAATGCAGGATCCTGCAGAATCCCAAGAGAGTGTCGGATCCTCAGGAGCTAGGGAACTAAGACTCTGAACCGTTAAGCCATTTCTCTCTCTTTCTCTCAACTCTTCACAGAAGTTACCAAATACTTACTGATTTGTCTTGGCTATGTGCTTTTTTTGTTTTTGTTCTTTGTGTGGCAGGTTCTTTGTAGTTCGGCTGTCCTGAAGGTCACTATATAGTAGACCAGGCGTCCTCCAATTCACAAAGCTCTTCCTGCTTCTGCCTCTGCAGTGCTGGGATTAAAGTAAGCACCACCACAGCCGGCTCTTAATAGATTCTTATAATTGTTTCCACCAGTTATAGGCATGATGTTTTAAAAAATATTAAAATTATAAAACTATTAAATATTACATAAGAATAATAAAATCATGTAGTTTATGCCTCTAATCCCAGGCATGTTCCATTCAGTTATGACTTCAGAGTACTGGTGTATTTGAATGGACAGTTACAAATATCACAAAGTATAGAAAAGTTGTTGCATTTAAAAATCTTAAGTAAGCCGGGCGGTGGTGGCGCACGCCTTTAATCCCAGCACTTGGGAGGCAGAGGCAGGCAGATCTTAGTGAGTTCGAGGCCAGCCTAGTCCACAGGAGCTAGTTCCAGGGCAGGCTCCAAAGCCACAGAGAAACCCTGTCTCGAAAAAAAAAAAAAAACAAAAAAAACAAAGAAAAACCCCCCAAAAACCCTTAAGTTAATTATGTGACTTTACTGCTCCTGATAGACTTTGTATATGTGTGAATACATGTGTATGGAGGCAAGAGGTTGATGTCAGTTGTTGTCTTCAGTCATTCTCTACCTCATTTTTTGAGACAGGGTCTCATTTTGTTTGGAGCCCTGGCCAGCAAGCCCCAGGGTTCCTCTGGTCTCTGTCTCCCTGGTCCTGGGATTACAGGGTTGTGTTATTGCATTTGGCTTCTTAAGGGGATTTAGTCTTGTGCAGTAAGAGTTCTACTGATTTAAGTGGTCTCTCCAGACCCTGATAAACATTTTAGACCTCTGTTATCTTCCAGAAATGGCCAGTATTAATCATGACTGTAGATAACCTTTTACCACTTTTTTCTGTGAGTTAATTTTAAAAACCTTCAGAAAAATTAAACAAAAAAATGAAAGTAATAAATTACTTCATTTTTAAGTATCTCTGAGAAGTTCTCCAAAATTAGACCATTATCCATTAATGGGGTTTCTCAAGGCAGTAAAAACTCACTGACATAACAAACACAAGGCCTAGCTTCTGTAATCCCATTCACTTGGTAAAAAATGAAAACAGCCAGGTGTGGGTGGTTTGTGCCTGTAATCCCAGCACCAAGGCAGGAGGATTGCCTGAGTTTGAGGTCAGCCTGGGCCAGTCAGTCTATACTACCAAGTGAGGCTGTCTCAACAAAAAATTTTGAAGAGAAACCCAAGTGAGAAACAGAAACCTTCCTTTCAATTTAGTTGGACCATATTGTGTAGGTTTAATGGTTCTTTACTGAATCCCGTCACCCTGTTCATTTCTTATTTTCTTCATTGTTCGCATAGGAGATTGTCATTGATGCTTGCTTGTTGATGGCTCCTTAGTAGTTTTGTTGATGGCAGGTCAGTCTATTGTGACTTCTTAGAGTTGGCATTAACGTGGAAACACTAGTATAGTCATGCAGGAGATAGTATGATGAGAAAAGTTAGAGAATGAGGCCTGTGAGTACTAGGTGAGGAAAACATCCTACAGTAATTGAGGCTGAATCCTTTTCCGCCTCCCCTTTTCAAACTCTTCTTTCACTTAATAAGTGAAATGCAAAGCCCTAAGGCGTTGACCTCTCCAGAGGAAGTGAAGAGGTTTTGAATTATAGTAAAAAAAAAAATGACGTGGGTGGAGTAATGTGAACCTGGCAAAATATCTGAGCTTGACTTTTTACTTCATTAAGAAAACCTGTCATTATGTTTTATAGATTATAATAATGAAGATGAATTTGGAAGAAAGTTGAGGTTCCTCTTGCAACAGCTTCCACCTGTTAATTACAGTTTGTTAAAGTTTCTGTGTAGGTTTTTAGCCAATGTAGCATCACATCATGAAGAAATTTGGTCTGCAAATTCTTTGGCTGCTGTTTTTGGTCCAGATGTCTTTCAGTAAGTTATTTCACAACTTTGTTTAGTTTAAAAAATTGGATTTGTGAAATGGAATCACTATATCGTTTCCCAAGAATCGTAGGATGCTTGGTGAACCATTATTATTATTATTATTATTATTATTTTTATAGTCTATTTGATTAATTCTCACAACATTACTGTGTTCAGGGTACAAATTAGGTGGGTTTTACAGATGGGAAAACTGAGGTACAGAATGATGACATAAATTGCTCAGTTTCATAAAGTGACTCACTGGTTCTTTTCTCATTTTACCTGTAATCAATTTAAGCTTTTATTCTCAGCATTTACACGGATGTGGAAGATATGAAAGAACAAGAAATTGTGAGCAGGATAATGGCAGGACTTCTGGAAAATTACTACGAGTTTTTTGAGAATGAAGAGGAAGATTTTTCATCAAATGATCTGAGTTCAATTACTGAGCAGGTGAGCATACTTAACATTCGATTTCTTAGAAAATATTTGTAAGAGTGCACTCTTAGTGACTTGACAGAAATATAATTTACCTGCTAAACTAGAGGTGGGTTTTGTGATTATCTTTGTAGCGTATGATTGGATTCTATACCCTTATCCCTACTTCCTGATCTTAGTTTAAGGTACTAAGCCGAAAGCATTTATTATTTATTTGTAGTTCTGAGCGTTGGACCTCAGTCTTTGTGCATGTTAGGTAAGCATTCTATTACTGAGATAAATGTTCAACTAGGAAAGTGGCAGAGTGCACAGTAGAAATTCTTTGATACTTCACTCTCCAGACTCATTATTCACTTAGAAATTGTTTTAGCTAGGTGGTGGTGGTGCACGCCTTTAATCCCAGCACTCGGGAGACAGAGGCAGGCGGATCTTTGTGAGTTCAAGGCCAGCCTGGTCTACAAGAGCTTGTTCCAGGACAGGCTCCAAAGCTATAGAGAAACCCTGTCTTGAAAAACAGAAACAAAACAAAAAAATTGTTTTGTGTGCCCAGGTCGCCCTTGATCCAGGTAGCTCCTTTGTCTTGAGTGTTGAAGGATTCCTGATATGCCCCACACCTGGATAGTAGATAATTTTAAATTCTGTGACTAATAAGTTTTTCAAACACATTAATTATAGAATTTTAGACTGTTTTAGTTTCGGTTTTGTCTGTGTGAGGGTATGGTATTTATTTAGCCCGGTTTGGCCTGGAACTCAGTAGGCAGCCTAAGCTAGTCTTAAATTGTCAGTAGTCCTCTTGCATTGGCTTCCCCAGTGCTAGGATTGCAGGCATGGGCTACCATGCCTGGTTTTTAAAATCTTTTGTTATTGTGATGATATTTATTTCCTTGTCTATTTATTTTGAGAGATGATTTCAGTCAGGATGGTCTCAAATTTCGGTGAGAATGATCTTGAACTGCCTCTACCTTCCAAGTGCTGGTGGGATTATAGGTACTCACTACCTCACTTGTTTTTTTTGTTTTTTTTTTTTTGTTTTTTTCGAGACAGGGTTTCTCTGTGGCTTTGGAGCCTCTCCTGGAACTAGCTCTTGTAGACCAGGCTGGCCTTGAACTCACAAAGATCCACCTGCCTCTGTCTCCCGAGTGCTGGGATTAAAGGCGTGTACCACCACCGCCCGGCCCTCACTTGGTTTTATGACGTATTGTGCACACTCTTCCAACCAAGTGCTTGCATTATACTTGATTTAATTTTCCTTTATGAAATAAGAATATTGGAACTTGAATAACTGTAATTTTTTTGTAAATCATTATTTAGACTCCTCACATTTAGAATTTGTGAGTTAGATATCTCTTTGAAAGTTTTTCTTCTAATTCAAGTAGTTTGTCATCAGACTTTTTTTTTTTTCTTTTTGCCCTGGAACTAACTATGCAGACCACAGACTGGCCTCTAACACAGTCTGTGTGCCTCTGCTGCTTGGGTGCTGCTGGGATTACAGGCATGTTCCCCTGTACCTGGGTAGTTTATTGAGGTAGGGTCTGATCTTGACCTTGCTGTTAGCATAGATGGCCTTGAATTACTGACATCCTAACACAGTCTTGTGAGGACTGGGATTCCTGGTGTGTGCTACCACATTTAGCTCCAGATGATGACTCTTAGGAATAAATGTCAAGAGGACAGACAGGTCAGTGTCATGAAGTTTTTTGTTTTGTTTGAGACAGGGTCTCATGCAACCCAAGCTGACCTGGAACTCCTTATATAGGTTTGCCTTGAGTTTCTGATTCTATGGCCTCCTCTTTTCAGTATTAGGATTATAGCCATGTACCATTATGCCTGGTTGATACTTAAACTTTAATGTCTTGATGTTTATAAATCCATCTATTAGGGAATTCTGTATGTCATCCTTCTTTAGATTACATTTTAATCCAATAGCTTTTTTAGAATCCAAATTAATGTCTGTTCAAATGTAATAGCAGTCTCTCTGTGTGTGTGTCTCATTTCTGTTCTGTGTTTCCAAGATGTTTGACTTGTTAGAAATTGTTGACAGCTTGACCTAGTATTTGTAGACTTCTCAAATTTGCAGTGTATGCCTTGATTGTACTTTATATTGTTGTATACTTTTGTGGTTTTCTGTCCTATAATTTCCTTATGTGTACTGAACTTTATGTCTGTATGTCAGTATTGTCTTACATGTCAGTACTTTTATATTTTTCAAACATTAGAAAAATTGGCTTTAAAATATATCACGTTTTACATTACATAGGATGATACTTAAATTAAGCAAGACTGAAGGAGATATGTTGAATTCTGTTGGGTTTGCCCATAGATAGAAAAGATATTAGTATATTGATCAAAATATCTCCAAGAAGTAGGGTAGTGAGGTGTTTTTCAAGTTGCTAATTACTGGGATTTCTTTTCTTCCCTCCCTCCTTCCCTTCCTCCTTCCCTCCCTTCCTCCCTTACAAGATTTATTTATTATGTATGCAGTGTTCTGTCTGCATGTATGCCTACAGGCCAGAAGAGGGTGCAGGATCTCATTACAGATGGTTGTGAGCCACCATGTGGTTGCTGAGAATTGAACTCCATCTCTGGAAGAGCAGCCAGGGCTCTTAACCACTGAGCCATCTCTCCAGCTCCAGATCTCTTTTCTTTAAAAAAAAAAAAAATTAATTTTATGTTGTATGTATGGGTGTATGTCAATACACCATGTGCATGCTTAGTGACTTCAGAGGTCAGAAGAGGGTATTAGATTGCCTGAAACTGGAGTTACATATGTTTGTGAACCACCATGTGGCTGCTGGGTCCTGGAAGAGCAGCCAGTACTCTTAACCACTGAGCCTTCTCTCCAGCCCCGGGATCTAATTTCTTACCCATTAAAAAAATAAACTTCTTGATTAGAGTGAAGTAACAGAAGAACAGATTTGTGAAGCTTGTTTTTCTTTAAGCAATTTGGTAAATTCAGTTTGATTTGTTAGTAGAATTGATGAGGTATTTGAGTGCAAGTAAAATAGTCTCAAACTCAGCAGAGTTGTGTTTAAGTTACTTTAATACTTAAGCCTGATTTATATGTTTAAGGATACCAGCAAGTATGGCTGTCTGGCAGTTCTTTGCTTTTTATTTTAATTTTGATAATTGAAGGAAGCCAAGTTTATCCAGCACTGTTTTGTAGTGTCATCCCATTAACTCTTCTGAAGGGAGTAGATGTCTTATGCAGGGTATGTGTTGAAACAATGAATAGGGAATGCTTGAGAAATAACTTGACAAAAGTCAAGTGGACTTTGATTGGGCTCTTCAGATGAATAAAAGTCCAGTAGGGGGGTTTGAAGTGACAATTGTGTTTCTTTGTACATTTGAGAAGGCAGCTAGCTGCGTTCTCCACAGTCTGGAGTCTGGAGAGCAGGCATTTGACAAGGCCCTAGAGAAGGGAATTGCAGCTGTCAAAGAAAGAAGAGATTAAGTATGGGTGAAGGATTCTGTAAGTGAAGTTGAGGCAGCTATATAGTTCAAAGGTACAAGTTCAAAATAACTATGAATAAACAAGAATTGTTGAGCCAAAGATCAAGTGGACAAAGGAAAGATGAAGAACTTTTGAAGATTAATGTGGAGTGAAAGGACTTTTTACTTTGTCCTTTATGACCTCTCTGATATAAATAATTGAGTTAGTTATTACTGGAGAAGTTCCCAATAATTGTGCTAGGAATTGGAATTGAGCAGAAGAAAATCCTACAGACTGTATTTTTAGTTGTGATTATAATAGTGTTGATGAAAATATTGGAGATTGCTGGTTATGGAAGGTTTATTGACTTGAATATGATACATTCAGTATAAAGTAGCATAAGGCTTTCATAGTTCCCAAGAGCTATTGTCTATAGAAGTGATTTTTAAAAAAAAAAAAAAGTTTTTTTTTTTTAAATTTGTGTGTGTGATGTCTATATGTGTGTGTAGGCTAGAGGATAACATTGGGTGTCTGCCACCGTTGCTCTTTACATTACCTAATGAGGCAGGGCTCACTGGATCAGGTGCTCAGTGATTGGTTTACAGATGTGCATCACCATGTCTGGCTTTATGGGGTCTGTGAACCCAGACTGAGGTCCTAATGCTTATGTGGCAGGCCCTTTGAGCCAACTGAGTTATCCACATGAGCCTTCTCCTAAAATTATTTTATTGTAGCATGTTTTTTTAGTATGTTTGTTATGCATATGTGTTTGTATGTATGTGGACACACTTGTGCAGAGGTGCACACACGTGTATGCTTGTGTGTGTGGAGGCTAGAGGTTGACATGTGCTGTCCTTGGATACCTTTTTCTTTGAATATTGTGGTAGGGTCTCTCACTTATTCCCAGAACTGAATGACTTGGGCTAGTCTAGCGAGCTACTAGCTTTGGGAATCCAGTCTCTGCTTCTTGAGCGCTGGGATTATAGGCAGACCACCATTCTTACCTGGCTTTGCACTTGGGTTCTGGGAATCTGAACTCTAATCCTCATGCTTGTGTGGTAAGCATTCTATCCTCTGAACCATCTCCAGAGTGATTTATGGAAGTGATACATGTTCAAATAGAAACAAAATAGATGGACTGAATATTTATTGTTTAAATAAAAAGTAGTTTTAAATTTATTTACTGTGTATGTATGTGATATGGTATCATGGTACCTGTGGAGGTCAGAGGACAACTTGGGGAAGTTGGTTTGTTCTTTCAGCTACGTAGGTTCTAGGAAACAAACTTGACCTCTACTCAAGCTTGATGGTAAGTGCTTTCATCTGCTGACACTATCTGTCCAGCTCACTGCTCCCTCTGAAGTTTTTTTTTTTTCCCCATGATAATTATTGAGCTCTACATTTTTCTCTGCTCCCCTCCCTGCCACTCCCCTCCCTCCTTCAACCCTCCCCCAAGGTCCCCATGCTCCCAATTTATTCAGGAGATCTTGTCTTTTTATACTTTCTACTTCCCACGTAGATTAGATCTATGTAGGTCTTAGTGTCCATATTGTTGTCTAAATTCTCTGGGATTGTGGTTTGTAAGCTGGTTTTCTTATGTTTAAAAACCACCTATGAATGAGTACATGTGATAATTGTCTTTCTGTGTCTGGGTTACTTCACTCAAAATAATGCTTTCTAGTTCCATCCATTTTCCTGCAAAATTCAAGGTGTCGTTATTTTTTTCTGCTGTGTAGTACTCCATTGTGTAAATGTACCACATTTTTTTTATCCATTCTTCGATCGAGGGACATTTAGGTTGTTTCCAGTTTCTGGCTATGACAAATAAAGCTGCTATGAACATAGTTGAGCACATGTCCTTGTGGCACGATTGAGCATCTTTTGGGTATATACCCAAAAGTGGCATTACTGGGTCTTGAGGAAGGTTGTTTCCTAATTTTCTGAGAAATCGCCACACTGACATCCATAGGGGTTGTACCAGTTTGCATTCCCACCAGCAATGCAGAAGTGTTCCCTTTTCTCCACAACCTCTCCAGCATAAGTTGTCATCAGTGTTTTTGATCTTGGCCATTCTTACAGGTGTAAGATGGAATCTCAGAGTTGTTTTGATTTACATTTCTCTGATAACTAAGGATGTTGAACATTTCCTTAAGTGTCTTTCAGCCATTTTAGATTCCTCTGTTGAGAGTTCTTTGTTTAGGTCTGTGCTCCATTTTTTTTTATTGGATTATGTGTTCTTTTGGTGTCCAGTTTCTTGAATTCTTTGTATATTTTGGAGATCAGACCTCTGTCTGATGTGGGATTAGTGAAGATCTTTTCCCATTCTGTAGGCTGGCGTTCTGTCTTGTTGACCGTGTCCTTTGCTTTACAGAAGCTTTTCAGTTTCAGGAGTCCCATTTATTAATTGTTTTTCTCAGTGTCTGTGCTGCTGGGGTTCTATTTAGGAAGTGGTTCCCTGTGCCAATGCGTTCAAGTGTACTTCCCACTTTCTCTTCTATAAGGTTCAGTGTGGCTGGCTTTATGTTGAGGTCTTTGAGCCATTTGGACTTGAGTTTTGTACATGGTGATAGATAGGGGTCTACTTTCATTTTTTTACATGTTGGCATCCAGTTATGCCAGCACCACTTGTTGAATATGCTTTCTTTTTTCCATTTGATATTTTTTGCTTTTTTATCAAATATCAGGTGTTCGAAGATGTGTGGATTGATATCCGGGTCTTCTATTCGGTTCCACTGAAGTTTTATTTTAATAGCTGTTTTATTGGTAGATGAGGCATTACATTTATAAGTACAAATTAAATGGAGTCTGTCATACATATTTACAAATTGAAGTCATTGACTTTTTAAAGAAATTGTTTTGAGATGCCCTAGGTTGAACCTATAGCCTTGGGTGTGCTAGACAATCAACCTTATCACTGAGCTGCAGTATCCAGCCATTGGCTGTTTTTAATAGTGAATTTAATTTAATTTTCTTTTCTTTCTTTCTTTCTTTCTTTCTTTCTTTCTTTCTTTCTTTCTTTCTTTCTTTCTTTCTTTCTTTCTTTCTTTTTTGGTTTTTCGAGACAGGGTTTCTCTGTGGCTTTGAAGCCTGTCCTGGAACTAGCTCTGTAGACCAGGCTGGTCTCGAACTCACAGAGATCCGCCTGCCTCTGCCTCCCGAGTGCTGGGATTAAAGGCGTGCGCCACCACCGCCCAGCCGTGATAGTGAATTTTCATCTGAGAAATGATACCACTTAGTGTTGGAGAGCTTCACTTGGGTTTGTATAGTCTAGTCTACACCCATAATACTTTATGGGTGTAGCCTGATATTTCCAGGAGACACAGTATCGCAGCACTTTCTGTCCTTCTGGCTTTCACAATCTCCATGCCCACTTCCTTGATGATCTCTAGCTTTAGGTGCAGCTGTGTTGTGTGTGTGTCAGTTAGGGCTAGTACCACATAATCACTTGTTCTCTATGTTTTGATCAGTTCTCTGTAATGGTTTCTATCTGGCTAGTTTGACGAGACTCTGACCCAAGATCTGCTGCTCAGTATTTTAATGATAGTGTTAACTTATAAAAGCTATTAGGTTATTTGTAGATAATTTCTTTTTTGATGTAATTTTTTTTTTTTCCGAGACAGGGTTTCTCTGTGGCTTTGGAGCCAGTCCTGGAACTAGCTCTTGTAGACCAGGCTGGTCTCGAACTCACAGAGATCCACCTGGCTCTGCCTCCTGAGTGCTGGGATTAAAGGCGTGCGCCACCACCGCCCTGTCTTGGTAAGGGTCCTGCTAAGTAGCTCAGGTTGGCCTGGAAGTCACTGTGGAGCCCAGATAGACTTGAACTTTTACAGGTTTGTGCCACCACATCCAACTGCTGCTTTTGGACAACCTTAAAATAGGTTTCACTTAAAAACATGTTTTTGGCCAGGCAGTGGTGGCGCACGTCTTTAATCCTAGCACTTGGGGGCAGAGACAGATGGATCTTTGTGAGTTTGAGGCCAGTCTGGTTTACAGAGCTAGTTCCAGGACAGCCAAGGCTACACAGGGAAATCCTGTTTTGAAAAAAATAAATGTTTTATTGACTTTCCTTTTGTATCTTAGTTGTTTGTTTTTGTTAGTGATTACTTAATATAAAGTTGGTTTCATGGTGGAGACATTTTATAAATTGTACTAAAAAATAAAATTACAATTTTGTGCTTAATAATTAAAATGTAAGTTTTTTGTTTCATGATTTTATTTTGATGGGGACCGAACTCAATCCCTTGCAAATGCTAGGCTAGTGTTCTATCACAGAGCTACACCACTAGCTAGGGTCCCATTTCTTCATGAAAAATGTAACCAGAAGTTAGCCAGCAATTATGAAACATAGCTAACACCTAAAGCATCTTGCCCCTGTTTCCCCCTTGATAGGGTCTGACTGTGTGTCTCTGCTTGCCTAGAGCTCACTCTGTAGACCAGGTTAGCTTGGAACTTACTGTGTAGACCAGGCTGTCCTGGAGCTAGAGAGATCTGCCTGCCTCTGTCTTCTGAATACTAAAGACAAGTGTGCCAGCCCAGCCACAAGCAACATTTTAGAATATCCACCAGCCCCATTTATCCTGAGCTGGCCTCTCAATTTGCTGTGTAGGATGATCTTGACCTTTAATAATTGTGCCTCTGTCTCTCATTTACTGAATTTACAGATGTATTTCACAAAACGCAGGATATTTTTGCCTTCTTTTTTATACTTAATATTAAAACGAGTTATTTAATAGCCTTAGAAAATGGAGAAAGGAACTGGAAGTCTTTCATGTTAGATTTGTAAGATTAATTAGGAAATTACTAGATTTATAAAAGTGGTTAGAAAATGAAGCTTTAAAAAAATTCTTTTTGAGACAGATCTTCTGTGTAGTTCTGGCCAGTGGAGCTTGCAGCGATCCTCCTGACATCGCCTTCCTGGTACTGGAATTGCAGGCATGTACTGCTGGGCCCAACGAAAACATTCTTACTGTTAAGTGAAAGCTTTTTCATAGGTTATAACATTATTCATATTTATGGTGCATCGAAATGCTGTTTGACATAAGCAAAATTAAAAGTTGCATTTGTCTTATTTATACACTTGTTTACTTTTTATTGTTATTTAGTTTTGTGGTGCTAGGGAATGAAACTGGGATCTTGTGCATGTTAGGTAAATGTTTTCCCGTTCTATAATTTTATTTTGATATAAAAAAGTTGACACTTTAGAGAAGAGATTGGTATTAGGAAATGAAATTTAAAATGAGTTCCTTGCATTTACAGTAATTTTTAGAGTAAGTCTTTTAAAAGCTTTATTAAATTTAATCCTGAAATTCCTTTTTATGTAGGTTAATGGACTTTCTGAGGAAGAAGAGGAAGATGAAAAGCTGGAACATATAGAAGAACTTCCAGAGGAAAGTGTAGAAAAGTCAGATGGCATGCCAGAGGGGTTGCAGTTGAGGATGCCTGAGAACACCCTGGAACCAGACAGTGTTACGGCATCGGCAAGGTAAAGACTTCAGCTGAGCATCTTTAGCTTCTGAGTGTTTCATTGTTAATGTAGACTCAAGCACCAAACACCAAGAGCACTGCTTTGTGTGGCTGAGCTTGGCATAGCGGGAGTATACAGTTGGTGTTGGAGAATTAGCTAGCATGCGTATGCTCCTGCAATCCCAGCATTTGAGAGGCAGGACCAGGAGGCCAGACCGTACAGGTTGGATATAGTAAGACCCTTTCTCAGAAAAAAAAAAAACCACAAACAAAAAATATTGAGTACTAAAAAAAAGAGCAAAAAGAAAACTAAAAACCATTAAGGAGTTTTCATTTACCAGTGTTATACTTTTCTTCAGAAATAAAGCCTCCTGTATATTTTTCTTAGAGTTTGTTTTTATGTTAGCTAGTTAGTTGGGTTTGGTTAAAGTTTTAGAACCTTTGAAATAGAGTTTCTGGAGATGGTAGTACTGTGATCGAATTAACCCACTTAGTTATTTTGCCGCTGCTGTGACGCAACACCATGGCCAGGCACCTTTTCAAAGAAACCATTTAATTGGGTTTGTGGTTCGAGGGGATTGGAGTCCATGATTGTGGAGCAAAGGCATGGTGGCAGGAACAGCTGAGAGCTCATGTCTTGATCCAAAGCAAGAGGGGTGGGGCAGGGAGTGGGTAGGGAAGAGGTGGGGGTGGGGGGTTGTGGTTGTGGGTGTGAGCGAGCATACACACAGTGGGAATGGCACTGGTCTTTTAGAAACATGAACGCCTGTTTGCAGTGATACACCTCTTCCAACAAGGCCGCATTTTCCAGTTCTTCTCTGTTTCACTGGTTGGGAACCAAGTGTTCAAACATAGGAGCTTATGATGGCTTTTCTCATCCCAATTACCACACTGATTTTTAAAATCTTTTGTTTTGAATTATGTATATGTGGGAGTACATACACGTGAATGCAGTGCTATGGAAGACAGAAGAGGGTATCTGATCTCCCAGAGCTGGAGTTCTGAAGCTTTTGTAAACTCCCTGTCTTGGGTGCTGGGAATCAAACTTGGATTCTTTGGAAGATCAGTACGTGCCCTTAGCCTCCTAAATGCTGAGCCATCTCTTTAGCCTCCTGAATTGACTTATATTTGTAGCTTCTAGGTTAGGGTTGGGTTGAATCTGAGCACAAGGATAGAACTATAATCATTTTGATACTAAACAATTTTTTTAAAGTTTATTTTGTATGTGTATTCCATTGTTTTCTCTTTATACAATTTATTTTTCTATGTGTATGATTGTTTTGTATGTGTGTATGTATGTGTAACATGCTCATGCTTGGTGCCCATGGAAGTCAGAAGGCATTGGATTCCCAGGGATTGGAGTTACAAACGGTTGTAAGCAATCATACTAGTTCCAGGAATGAGCGCAAATCCTCTTTAGCCATTGGGGTACCTCTTCAGCCCTAAAAATAAATTTAAGAACAAGATCCCCCAGATAATTTCATTCCTTTAAGTCTCTTCAGTATCATTTTATTTATAATAATAAGCAAAATTCTCAAATGGTCGATAGGGTCTATGCTCCACCTCACTGGCTATGGTTGCACTTTTATCTCTAGTGTTTTGTTACAGTGATAGAAAGCTGAGTAATGTGTGACATATGTTAATTGCTATTATTTTCCAGCACTGGAACGCAGGGCATATAACAGCAGGCTTTTGTTTACTTATTGTGTGTTACATGCATCATATTGTCTTAGGGCTTTTATTGCTGTGAAGAGACACCATGACCACAGCAACTCTTACAAAGAAAACATTTAATTGGGTATACAGAAAGCTGCACTAGAGGTGTTTGCAGGTACGCAGGAGAGAGCCTGCTTAGAGCAGGTGCAGACTCCTCGCACAGAGCCAGCTTCTGTCAGGCAGAGGCCTTGATGATGGACAGTGGTGTGACACTAAGGAGCAACACAGAGGAGTTGCTCTAATCTCAGTATCCAGGAAGTTGAGGCAAGCAGATTGCCAGCTTGAGGTCAGCTGGACTACATGGCAGGACACCCCACCATCTCAAGACAACCCCCCAATAAGTAAAGATTTATGAGTTGTGTGTTTGCTTTGAAATGTGGAATCATGTAGTCCAGGCTGGCCCCAAGTTCTTTTGTGTGATTTAGGATTACCTTGAACTCTTGAATTTCCTGCCTTCATCTCCCACATGCCAGGATTACGGACTTGTGCCAACATAGGTCATGATTGTTATTGATTTTTTCAAAGGCCTAATCCTGACTTTTTAAAAATCTTATTAGGGTTGATGCTGCTGCTGATACTGCTAATGCCAGTGATGGTAACATAAAGTGTTCAAAGCCTGTGGCTGTTACTACCGCAGATAATGAAGTCATGCAGCAAGATTTTATATTTGAGGATCAGAAAAATAATCAGGTAAGAAATGCTAGAAGCATCATTCTAATTGTTTCTTTGATAACAAAAGTTAGTAATTCTTGTCTGTGTTGTAAATCCCTAAGAACATAAATTCTCTGTAGAATTTAGGAATCATGTTAGGTAGAGAGGAAGCGTAAAGCACCTTATTTTATTTTTATTATTTTTAATCTTTCGTGTATATTTGTGAGTAAGCTTACGTGTGCCATGGTTAGAAGACTACCTTTGGTGTTCATTTTTTTTATGTTTATTTATTATGTATACAATATTCTGTCTGTGTGTATGCTTGCAGGCCAGAAGAGGGCACCAGATCTCATTACAGATGGTTGTGAGCCACCATGTGGTTGCTGGGAATTGAACTCAGGACCTTTGGAAGAGCAGGCAATGCTCTTAACCTCTGAGCCATCTCTCCAGCACATGGTGTTCATTTTTTGCATTCAGTCTTGTTTGTGACAGGATGTGGTGTTTTGCTTGTATACACACCAGGCTGTTTGACGCAGGAGCTTCAGAGGATCAACCTGTCCTCCAGCCCATTTTGCTGTAGGCACCAGGATTACAGATTTGTACTGCTGCGTTTTACATGGGTTTCTGTGGCAAGGACATGTACCCAGTTAGCCAACCCTCATCCCAAGGGCCTTTTTGTTTTAGGCAAGGTCTTACTGTATAGTCCTGGCTGACAGGGAACTCTCTACATAGACCAGGCTGCCCCTGTTGTAAAACAGCACGAGAGGGACCCTGGCGGGTAAGGGCTGTGAACGGGAGACAAATACGCCATGCAGTCAGAGCTTAAGTCATGAGTTTATTGAGAGAAAGGTAAAGGGGAGGGAAGAGGGAAAGAGATACAGAGAGGAAGAGGAGGCAAGGACCAGCCTGCAGTGGGCAGAGCTTGTCTCTTAAAGGGACCTTTGCATCTGTGCAGGGCCTTAGCAGCCATAGGACCCTGGGCTGGCTAGGGTACTGCCTGGGTTCATCCTGCTAGGTAAACAGGGGCCAGCATAATGCCTGAATCCTAACAGCCCCCCCCACCCCAAGAAAAGGTATTAAAGGTGAATGCCACCATGTCCAGCATCAAACACATTTTAAAAGTATTTCTTGGAAAGGAAGTTTATGATGCCCACTGAGGTAGTTAGTGCTATTGTGTTGAGCTTCATTAGTTTCAAAGCTTTCTGTATTTCTTAGTACTTTTGAAGAACATAATTTCCCCCCCTCTTTTCCCTTTACAGTTCTTAGTTGAAGTAGACTCCTATAATAAAAGACATATTTAAATAAAAACTTTTTGTTGTTTTTATGGGTATAAGTGTTTTGCATATACCCCATGCTGTGCTCAGTGGAGGCCCGGAGGCCAAAGTAGGAGGCATTGGAACCCCTGGGAAGGAAGTTAAAATTGTGAGCTGCTGTGTGGGGTCTGGGAATTGATCCCAAGAGCAACCAATGCTCTTAACTACTAAACTGTCTTGGTGGAGGCTGCTTATTTGTTCCTGGCTGCCCAGACCACAAAATAATCACACAGAAACTATATTATTTGCAATACTGTTTGGCCAATAGCTTAAGCAAATTTCTGGCTTATTCTTATTTTTATATGTGTGTGTGTGTGTGTGTGTGTGTGTGTACATATATATATTTTTAAAGATTTATTTATTATGTATACAGTATTCTCAGTATTCTGTTTGCATGTATGCCTGCAGGCCAGAAGAGGGCACCAGATCTCGTTACAGATGGTTGTGAGCCACCATGTGGGTGCTGGGAATTGAACTCAGGACCTCTGGAAGAGCAGGCAGTGCTCTTAACCACTGAGCCATTGCTCCAGGCCCCCCCCTTTTATTACTCTTATATCTTAAATTAACCCATTTCTATTAATCTGTGTATCGCCACGTGGCTGTGGCTTACTGGCAGGGTTCCGGGCGTCTGTCCCCATTGGTGGCTACTTAGCTTCTTGAAACTGCGCCTTCTTTCTCCCAGCATAAAGTTTAGTCCTCTCCCCACCCCCACGCCAAGCTCTACTCTACCCTATCACACACCAAGGCAGCTTCTTTATTGATTATTCAGTAAAAGCAACACGTAAACAGAAGGGCCTCCCACACCACTGTCTCTCTAGCCTCTCCCTTTTTGATATTTAAAAGACAGGGGTCTTACTATATAATTTGGACTGGCCTGGAACTTGCTGTGTAGACCAGGCTGGCCTTGAACTAACAGTGATAGTTTACCTTTTTTTTCCTTAATTGCTGAGATTAAAGGAGTGAGCCACCATACCTGGCAACAAAAGACACAAAAGAAGAGAAAAATAAGCTTAATAAATTATTCCTCAAATACAGGTGGAAATTGGAAGAAACAGTAAATCTCTAACAGTAGCTTAACTAGCACTAGTATCCAGAAATGACTAAGTGTGTAGATGGCGACCAGGAAAGGTATCTGAACCATAAATAGGGTTTAGTTCTGTTAGGGCAGAGTGATAGAAATCCTGATGCTACAGGGTTCCTTCTTTCTGGCAGAGGAGACGGTACAAATGAAGATACCTTATGTGTGAGATGTTCTGATGCAAAGGGTGGTGCTTGTTTCCTTGTTACTTTCTAAAACGGTCAGCTCAGAGTAATGTCTGAGAGGCCTATGTTGTATGGCACGTTCAGAATGCTAAAGATCTGCAACTACAGAAACCTGTGACACTTGAATGTTGGTGCTGCTGCATAAGCCACTGCATAATTGTTCTTTAAAAACATAGGAGCTGGGTCTGTATGTCAGCAGTATAGAATCTGCCTGCATTGTGAGAGTTTCTGGATTTGGTATCTAGGTCTGAAAAAGAAAAGTATAAAAGCAGCATCTGAACTATATTTTTTAAAAGACATATCTTCACATTTATTTATTTAGTCTTTTTGAAACAGGGTCTCACCGTATAGCTCTGGCTGGCCTGTAACTCACTATCTAAACCAGGTTGGCACAAAAAAGAGAAATCTGCCTCTGCTTTTTGAGTGCTGGGATTAAAGGTGTATACCTCCACACCTGGCATTTTTAACACTTTTAAATAAATGAATACATAAGGATGTTTTCCTCAGTATATTACTATTGTAAATCATACTGAAAAGTAGGTGTAGTAAGCAGCTTAGAGTTGTCACACTAACCCATCTTTTCCTTCTTTCCTTTCCATGTAGTCCCTAAACTTACATCCTTTTGCCTCTTAAGTATGTGCTGTCATGCTTTGGATATTTTTCCTTTTGTATGTAGAAATTGGCCTCAGTTACAAAACAATCCCTGTTTCATTAGTGCTCTGATTGCAAGCATGAACTACCACGTGTGTAACATTTTTTTCCTGAAGATTTAAGTTGTTTTTTTTTTTTTAAAGATAGATTTATTATGTATACAACATTCTGCCTCTATGTATGCCCACACACCAGAAGAGGGAGCCAGATCTCATTACAGATGGTTGTGAGCCACCATGTGGTTGCTGGGAATCGAACTCCGGACCTCTGGAAGAGCAGCCAGTGCTCTTAACCACTGAGCCATCTCTCCAGCCCCAAGATTTAAGTTTTAATTATGTGTATATTTGTGGGTGGAGATGTTTATTGCCCACAGAAGCCAGATATTAGATCTTCCTGGAGCTAGAGTTACAGACAGTTGTGAGTTGCCTGATGTGGGTGTTGGTGATTGAACTCAGGCCTTGTGGAAGAGCAGTAGGGCGTTCTTAACCACTGACCAATTTTTCCGGCCCCTATTTTTATTTTTTACTAGCTTTATGACTTTAGTCAAGTTACAGAGCTTCTGAGTTGCTTTTTACTTCCCTATAGGAAATGATAAGATAATATCTAGTACAAGATTAAGATATGGAGAAGTAACTAAAGGTACTGTGAAATTTCTTACTGAACTTCTGTATTAGATGGATCTGTTTTTCTTATTCTGTTCCTGGCTCTCTGGTTGTTCCCTTACCCTTCTGAAATTTTTATCTTATATTCCCCTAAATATAAGAAATATCCCTGACCTACAAGGTAACCAAAGACCACCTACACCCCCTTTTGTCTTGGGAATGTAGACGTTGTATTCTCTAGATTGCTTCCTTTTGAATGTGGGTAAAGTATTTTTAGGGTCCCAGAGAGAAAATTTGAGATAATGGCCAAGTCCTGGGAAGACCAGTTATAACCTTTGTTGATAGGTATCACTTGTCAAGTGTCAGGAGATCATCTCCCTGATCAGACCAGATCCAAATCAACCTGGAACTGTGGTGGCATTTCAATTGTATTTTAATAAATAAAGCTTGCCTGGGGATCGGAAAAGTATAATAGCCACACTGACCAGCCTTACAGACCAGGAAGCGCTGACATATATCTTCAATCCCAGTAGCCACACTAGTTGCCATAGAAACCAGGTAGTGTGTGCCTTTAATCCCAATGGTGCACACCTTTAATCCCAGAACTAGAGAGGATTATGAGATGGGAGGAGACAGCTCTCAGACACAGTCTCATTTTGAATTTCCTGGAGGCAGGATCGCCATTTTGGACTGAGGTTGAGATAAAAGCCAGCGACTGACTGTTTTGCTTTTTGGATCTTCAAGTTGAACCTCAAGTTCTCTCTGAGTTTTTATTAATAGTGTTTCATGGAACAAATACACAACCTATTGTTTCCTGTGGAAACAAAAGCAAAACCTCTTCTCCAGAGCATTTTTGATTTCCATTTGACAAATATATTTTTGACTTTTTAAAAAGTTAAGGCATTCTTAAAATATCTAGGCTGGTTTATTTCCACAGTCTTTCTTTCAATTCCAGGTCTCTAAGTAGCTGTCCTTTGCTTTTCAGCAATCAAAAAATTCAAAATCAACACAATACTATACAGGGTCCAGACTCCCTGTGTTTCCCATCTTTTTTTAAAATTATTATTAAAATTATTTATTTATTGTACAGTGTTCTGCTTGCATGTATGCCTGCAGGCCAGAAGAGGGCACCAGATCTCAATACAGATGGTTGTAAGCCACCATGTGGTTGCTGGGAATTGAACTCAGGACCTCTGGAAGAGCAGTCAGTGCTCTTAAACCGCTGAGCCATCTCTCCAGCCCCCCTGTGTTTCCCATCTTTACGTGGCTTTTTTCTTTTACATTACTTTTACTCTCTCTTTAAAGACTTTATTATTTTTAATCTATTTTTATGATGGCCTTACCCATTTTCTTTCTTCAGCCTATGCCCAGTGTAAAACACACTGGAACCTGTTTAGAGGTTTTTGTTTCTGTCTGAACCTCTTTTACTGCATGTCTTTTAGCCTTTTTTGATCACAGGAGCAAACTTTAGACTGTTCAGCTACACCTGGATTCTCAGCATGATCTCGCAGCTGGCTCTGCCCACTTCTCGGATTGGGTCGTGAAAGCCAAGCCCAAAGCTTGTGTCCTGATCAGAGGTTCCTGATTGAGAATGGCATTAAACCTTCCAAGTTTTATGCTTAGCTTGCAGTTTTTGCTTAGCTTGCAGTTTCTATTTAGCACTGCCTGCTAAACAACAGCGGCTCCTTTTAAAGGAGCAGCATCTCTTTTTATTTTTTATTTTCAGCTTCCTCAGGTCCTACATGGAAATTCGGGCCCATGTTGGAATGCCAAAATGTTGTTTGATGTTTACTATTTTACTTTTCTGGGGGGCCCGCCACTCAGTTTCCAAATAAATCACACACTAAGACTTATTCTTAGTTATGAGTGCCCGACCTTAGCTTGGCTTGCTTATAGCCAGCTTGTCTCACCTTAAATTATCCTGTCTACCTTTTGCCTCTGGGCTTTTGTTTTTCTCTCTTTCTGTATATCTTACTTTACTTCCCTCCCCATGGCTTGCTGGATGTCTTCATCTCCTCCTCTCATTGCTCCTCCTCTTCCATATTTCTCCTATTTATACTCTGTCTGCCCCGCCTATCCTTCCTCTTGCCTTGCTGTTGGGCCACTCAGCTCTTTATTAGACCATCAGGTGTTTTAGGCAGGCAGAGAATCACAGCTTCACAGAGTTAAACAAATGCAACATAAACAAAAGCAACACATTAAAATAGTATCCTATAATGTAAGCTGCCCCGTGTGTGCTGGGAATTGAGCCCTAGTCCATTGGAAGAGTGTCCGGTGCTCTTAACCACTTAGCCACCTCTCCAGCTCCAGGATAAAACATTTTAGACTCCTCCCCCATTTCCCACGTTCAAGGAAGAAGATTTCCCTTGCTTTATAGTTTAGCTACATCTCTGTACATCTGCTTCCCTTTATAATAAAATTGCTAGGAGTTGTTTTATTCCTCCCTCTTTCCCCCCTTTTTTTCTTTTTTCCTCTTTCCCTTTTTAAAAATATTTTTGAGACAGAGTTTCTCTGGGTAGCCCTCGCTGATCTGGAACTCACTCTGTAGATCAGTCTGGCCTTGAACCCAGAGGTTCTCCTGCTTCTGCCTCCCATTCTTTCTTAAACTCATTCCTGCAATCTAGCCCTCTTGAAACAGGAGCATCTCCAGTTGGAGGCTAGCGTAGGTTAGGCCTTGTCTCAAAGAAAGAAAGGAATTAAAAAAAAAAAGGACATAAGGATATTACTTCTGTTAATCTTTGTATTGTCTCTGTTATTTCAAGGTAAGTAAAAGTATAGATTAAGTAAGAGTTGGTGGTGGGATAGTTTGCTTTTATAATACAGGTTTCTAGATTTTCTTGCAATCTTTTTATTTTTGTTTAACTGTGTGCTCTGACTATCCTGGAACTCACTCTGCAGACCAGGCTGGCCTCAAATTCACAGAGGTCTGTCTGCCTCTCCTTCCCAAGTGCTGGGATAAAGACACTATGCCCAGCAAAGTTTATTTTTAAATTCTGTCTTAAAAACTAAGGCATATGAAATTTGGGAAAGCAAAGAGCTAGCTGGATTAAGAGATAGGTGTGAGGCAAGATTGAGGTGGAAGGAACAGGATCTTGTTTTGTGTGGACACTCGAGTGGGATGTGCAGTGGTAACAAAAGGAAGGCTTGTGAGCTACTACAGGATGCATGCCTGGTTAGGGGTGGGGGTCAGGAACTTCAGGGAAAGGGGGAAAGTTCATCTTGTCCTGTCATCCTTGATGTATGCTCTGGAATGGGGCTTCTGAGGCTTGCAGCTGTTTCTCTTTTGTCTTAGATTTGGATTTGTTTTCCCATCCTGCTGAGACCTGCCTGTGAGTTTACATTTCTTAGCAGGGGCCTGTCATCTCTAGGTCTTGGCTTGTCCTGATTCTTCAGGCTTTGACCTAATACATAGGCCTATGACCCAGAAACTTTGAGAATGTATATCTACTTTCTTGATAACATTTGATTTTTAGATCATTGGTTCTCACACTGAGTTTCTTTATCTCTTAAAACTTGTTGAAACATCTTAGATATTTTTTAAATACGAGTATATCAATATTTATTATACTAGTAAAAATTGACTAGTTTTAAAATAATTTATTAAGAATAAATTTATTCATAATATTTTCATTTTATTTTTGCTTTATGTATATGGGTGTTTGTGTATGCTGTCTGCCTGCATGTATGTATGTATACGCATGATGTGTATGTAGTGCTCTTGGAGGCCAGAAGAGGGCGACAAATCCCCTGGAACTGGAGTTATAGTTGTGAACTACCACGTGGGTACTGGAAATTGAACCCCAGCCGTTTTTTCTTTTTTTTCTATTTCTTCCTTTCTTTCTTTCTTCCTTTCTTTCTTCCTTCCTTCCTTCCTTCCTTTCTTTCTTTCTTTCTTTCTTTCTTTCTTTCTTTCTTTCTTTCTTTCTTTCTTTCTTTCTTTCTTTCTTTGTACTAGCAGCAAGCTAATCACTGAGGCACCTCTCCAGCCCCCCCCAAAATATTAATAGGGTTGTTTTCCCCTCCCTCCCTTCTTCCCCCACTCCTTCTTTGAAGTAAGGTCTCAGTATGTTGCCCAGTTTACCTTGAATTTATGTCAGCTTAGGCCTGGTATAGTCCCTTGAATAGTTAGGACTGTGGGTTCCATTATGTTTGCATTCATCCAGCCATTCATCTATGCATCCATGCATCCCTCTGAGTTTGTGTGGGTGCACCTGTGTGCAAATTATGTGGAGGCCAAAGGTTGACATCATGTTTCCTCATTATTCTCTGCCTCATTTTTTTTTAAGACAGTCTTTTCCTGAGCCTGAGACTTGCCGCTTTGGTAGATTTGCTGGCTGGTTAGCCCAGTGGATCCTCTTGTCTCAGCCTTCCCATTGCTGGGATTACAGATGTGCACTACTGGGCCTGGCCTTTTTACGCTTGCAGAGAAGCACTCTGTTAGCTAACCTGTTTCCCCAGACCCCACTTTTTTTTTAAAAAAAAAAATAACTTTTCATTAAATGTTTTAATTTGGGAGGTTGCATTGTTTTATGTTTATAAATATAATTAATGCCTGCCTAGAGGATTTTCATATTTGCTTTTGTATTCAATATGCTGCTGTAGAGTGGATTGGATTAGAGAGTAGGAAACAGTTCAGCCTCATGGAGATTTAGTTTTTTCAGACAGTCAGGCACTTTTCATGCCAAGCAAAATGGATTCTTAAGAATCTAAGAAGGCTGGCAAGATGGTGAGTGGTAAAAGTACTTGTCACACAGGCCTGCTGGTTTCAGTCCACAGCACCCACGGTGGAGGGATCTTTACATATGTGCTGTGGCATGTGTGCACATGCAAACACATACTAATATGAATTAAGAATTTAAGAGTCTAAGAATTGAAGTTTTTGTTGATTTTGCAGATTATCAAGAATATGGAAATGTTTATGCATGTTGTAATATTGAAAGGAATTGTATTATACTTTGGAGACTTGGTCCTTCACGTAGCTTAGGCTGGTCTGTAAAGCAGGAGGGGCTCAGATTTTGAGTCTTCTTGCCTCTGATTCTTGAGTGTTGAGATTATAGGCATATGCCCACACACCTAGCTCTCTTGGATCATTTTTAATTTGTAAATTCATTGAGGAGTAGATTCTTCTGTGCTTCTGAGGCTCAAGTGCGCCCCCCCCCCCCAGTATGGAAAGAAGTTGTTATTTCAAATGTACCCAAGCCAGAGCCCTTGCTCTGCTAGGCAAGTGCTCTACCACTGAACCAGCACCATAATTTTTGGAGGAGAGAATTCTAAGGAAAGATGATACTAGTGATTATTGCTTACAAGGAGATAGAAAAACAAGGTCCCTGCAAGTACTTAATATATTTCAGGTTTTGGGTCGGGTGATGGTGGGGCACACCTTTAATCCCAGCGCTCTGGAGGCAGGCGGATCTCTGTGAGTTTGAGGCCAGCCTGGTCTACAGAGTGAGTTCCAAGACAGGCTCCAAAGCCACAGAGAAACCCTGTCTCTAAAAAAATAAAAATAAAAAACAAAAACAAACAACAACAACAAAAAATGTTCAGGTGTGAGGAGGCTAAGTTTTATGTACAGAAACTGCCAGTTCCTAAGACTGTTACAGTAGTGGAGGAGGGATGGTTGCTAATTTGTCATCTGATGTCTTCTCTACTGTGAATGTGGGAGCTGATGACAGCAGTATTCTTCTGTTAGTCTACAGGTGTACTGTTAGAGCCTTGTAGTGACCATGGAGATAGTGAAGATGGCCGTCCCGAGAGGTGAGCCTTCTTTTAGTGTTGCTGATAAATCGTTTTGAGAATTAGAACAACCCTTTCACAGGTTTTTGGTTGAGAACTTTGGGTGAATAAATCCATTAAAGCACACAGTTTGGATACTCTTAGAAAGAAAATCCGGCTGTTTACTTTAGTGATAGATTAGAGGAGTATATTAGGAGCCACAAATAAGACTTTCCCAGCTGCAGACAAGCACTAATTATGAACATACATTATTCAGAGAGAACACAGCTTTCTTAGAGATGACAAAAACTTTGATTTATAAAACAATTAGAATTTATCGATACTGTAAATAGATGTCAGTGAGTTAACTGATAGTTTGGGAACTGTAGCCAGCCAACCAAAAATTTATAAAATACTTGTTTCAATGAATAAGTGTGGGATAGTTTTTTTGACACATTCTACTGTGTCCAAGGATAATCTTACCCATTTGGTGCTTGTTCACCCCCATCCCTGTAAGATGTCTTGCGATCCATCAAATGTAGAGTCCCTGCAGGTTTCAGTCAATGGACAGAAGGCTTTTCCAGTCACTCGGGTCTTGTTGCCCTTTGCATCGTTCTGTCCCAAGCTGCCAAGAAGTATATTCTAACATTCTTAGCAGAGCTGATTTGATATTCTGAAAACGGTCAGGAATGAGGGTTCTGATAGAGCATTACTGATTTGCTGATAGCGTATTGGTCAGGTAAAGTTTTGTTAATGATGTTGTATCTTAATTGTGAGTAGGAACCTGCTGGTGGTGGGTAAGTAAATTCTTTGGAGCCATGTCTCTGGAGTGTCCTCATACTCTGAAGGTCCACAGATTTCCTGCTTACGGAGCTCCTTGTGCTTCCTTTCAGGAGGCAGGACTGATCCTCTTCCAGCCCAGGGAGTTTTGGAGCTATGGGCTGAAGATATAAGATTAACAGGCATCCCCAGAGTGATGACATCGGGATATGGTAGAACAATAACTATCCATTTAGTGAGGACCCAGTCTTTTTGGAAAGCTCTTTGCTCTTCAGCTCATGTCTAGGTTAGCAAACTCATAGCTCTAGAGTACTTCGGTTAGGTGGATTGCATTTTGCATGGTTAATACTTATGTTTTTCAGATTTAGATAATTAGGTCTTTCAGAGTGAGTCTTTGAGAGTGAATCTAACTTATCCTACAATTTGCTCCAACCTTAAATAAAAGAAAGCCTTGAAGCGATGATGGTGCACTGCATACCTTTAATCCCAGCACTCGAGAAGCAGAGGCAGGCGGATCTCTGAGTTTGAGGCCAGCCTGTTCAACAGAGTGAGTTCCAGGTCAGCCAGGGATACACAGTAAAACCCTGTCTTGATTTCCTACCCCCCCATAAAAAAAAAAGCTTGTCAGAGAATTAAGTTTATTTCTCAGGCCACCAAAGATAAGATACTTATATATAAGGAATTAACTTCTTGTGTTTAACTCAAGGCTTGTCTTCCAAGTGCTCACCACCTATTATGACCACTTAAAAGTAGCACTTAGGTATATTTATAACAAATTAGCATAGATCTCTTTGAGGAACATTTCTCACTGTGGGCGTAATGATAGCTTACCATATTAATAACAGATGCTTTGGTGACTGACCAAAGAGGTAGAGATCATTTGTGACAATTTACAATATGGTTCTTACACAGGGTTTCATTTTTCTGGAGAAGTAAAAGGTGAACGAAGTTTTCCTTTTTTTTTTATTAAATGTTATGTGTTAGGTCTTGCGGTGAGGGTTTAAGAAGCAGTAACCATTTTTGGATTGCAGTAACTTCCTGTGATAGTGTAGAGCCTTAAAGGACAGGTCCAAACCTTTATTAGTCTTTCCACGGAGAGAATAAACCTGTTGGTTAAAACTAATATTTATTTTATGGATTCTTTTTCCAATATGCATCAGTTCTCACTGGCTTCTGTATTGTGGTTTTAAATTTTCCTTTCCTAGAGATTTTTCTTTTGGGGGGTGGTTTTATGTGGGGAGGGAGTGATGGAGAATATCATTTAATTTTTCCAAACCTGAAGTGAGTCTGTGGATCTTTTCAGTATTGTGTGATTTTCAGATATAGGGCTCCAAAGAATGGGCATATGCCCCATTGTCACTTTCCTCTTCAATTTTAAATGCTAACTGTATTGGGGAAGAGAAGAGTCTAGGTAAGAGGTAATAACAGTAACCTTTTTAGTCTTTAGATGCTAATAACTATACTTGTGTTTTTAGGAAGGAATATTTGTTATGTGACAGTGATAAATTGCCACACTTGATTCTGGTAAGAACTATCTTTATATTATAGTTCTTAAAAATGTTGCTTAGATTAATGTATCAGTTATATCTAGCCCCTAATTCTGCATTGGATAAGTTAAAAGTCATGTGTGTTTTAGTTGAGCAGCAGTTAAGATGGTTACAAGATTGTGGATTATGAAAGTACTTTCCTAAATTTGAAATCGAAACTTGGTTTCCTAGTAAGACATTATAAAATGCAAATTTATGTTTGAATATAGTTTGCTTGGACCTGGAGAGATGGCTGCTCTGGCTGCTCTGGTTTCTGCTCCGGCTCCTGTGCTCTTCTAGAGGTCCTGAATTCAATTTCTGGAAATCACATGGTTGCTTGCAACCATCTATAATGGAATCTGATGCTGTCTTCTGGTGTGCAGGCATATAAGCCAACAAAGCATTTATAGACATAAAATATATACAAACCTTAAAAAAACGAAACAAAACACTGGCTCCTTTTCCAGAGGACCTGGCTTTGATTATCAGCACCCACATGGTGACTCATCTGTTATTCCAGTCTCGGGGGATCTGATGTCATCTTCTGGCCTCCTTTGGCACTAGGCACACACATGGTGTGCATAAGTGCAAGCAGACATCCACACACACACGTAGAAATGGGACTGTTAGCTTTGTTGGCACAATAAAGTAATGAAAAATATGTAGCGATATTTGTGTGCTGATTGTGTCTGAGCCAGTTATGAAAAGCGTCATGGTTATGAAATGCATTCTTTATTTTAAAATGCAGGATTCTAGTAGCAAGATCCATGATTTGAATGCCAACACCGAATCAGAAGTAACAGACGGTCAGAGTGGTGGTGTTCAAGGAGAAGCAGCATGTATACAGATCGCTCATTTAGATCTGAAGAATGTTTCTGATGGTGATAAGTGGGAAGGTAATTTTACCTAAACATTTTAATTTCCTGATGCCTTTATTTGTAATTGAAGTAACCCAAAGTAGTGATGAGATACCTGCTCAGTTCTGGACAGTGTTTGTCATCCTGCTCTGTTTTCTCTTGAAAACAAATGAAGTTTGTTGTTTCTGTTTTTGGGGGGGTTTTGTTTTGTTTCCTCAAGCATAATAGAAAGGCAGTTCTTTCATGAGTAGAATGTAACTATATGATTCATTTTGAGAATGAGTGCTACTGCTGGGTGTAATGGTACATGCCTATAATGCCAGCATCTGGGAGATCAGCCTGGGATATATCATGAGACCATCTCAGAGCCACTTCCCAAGGCACCTCCTTCAAAGAAAAATCAAAATTGATTAAAAATCACCCTAGAATAGATTTGGTTAATTGTTAAATCAGATACTATCTCTTGGTCTGTGAAAGTTCAGTGTATTAGAGTTTTGATGATTCTACCAGCTTAAACAGGGTGTTTAGCTACCTTTTCTTACAGTCATCAGTAATATGTTTTTATTTTTTAATTCTTCAAGGGTACTTCTAAGCAAGGATTGTATTGTAGATTACAAAAGTATTTGGGGGAGACCGTAAATAGTTTGCACAAAGGAATGATGTTTAAATTTAACAAGCAACATGGGCATAATCTTTTTTTTTTTTTTTTTTTTTTTGGTTTTTTTGAGACAGGGTTTCTCTGTAGCTTTGGACCCTGTCCTGGAACTAGCTCTTATAGACCAGGCTGGCCTCGGACTCACAGAGATCCGCCTGCCTCTGCCTCCCAAGTGCTGGGATTAAAGGTGTGTGCCACGATTGCCCGGTGGGCATAATCATTTTCTAAATTTAGCAAATGTGCACAGAATTTTTGCTAAAGATTTTACATTAAGAAAAACCATAAGTTGTAAACAAATATTGGACTTAATTTAAGTGAATTATTTACACACTAAAGTTTTTTCTTGGGAAAAATACCAGACTCTACAGTTTACTTTGAAGTTGGTAAAAAGATGGTTAATGAAAGGCATGAATAATGCACAGCAGTGAGCAGTGCAGCAGGTGGCAGTGCAGAGTCTGTCGGTGGTGTGCGGGCATCCCTTTACCCTTGCTCTGTTTTTATCCACTTTAAAATGTTGGAAAGGGGGAAAATAAGCAACCAGTTTAGATCCATGAATCTTTGAGTCATAAGTCATCCTAGTAAAGAGAAAGTAAAGAGACAACTCAGGAGTCGTAAGCCCAGTTTTTGATCATGTGGATAGACTCCTGGGATTGTCTTTTGGCAAGTTACTTGATGACACACAGCAGCAGTAACTAAAGGAACTGCAGTGCCAATGCCCTGAGTTCCTCTTGCCGCCTGACCATAGTTTCAGTGTAGGTTTTTGTTGTTCTTAGTTTTTAATCCCAAGTCTAGTCATTTAAAAAAAAAAGTTCCTACCAAATCTTTGTGCCAATTTTTAATGTGATCCTCCCTTACCTGTGAGTAAGCTCAAAGGAGCAAGGGGAAGGAGAAAAGGGACTGACGCAGGTTGGGCTTCCATGTATATAGTATAAGAGGCCACGCCCCAGTAGGCGGGTAATTACAAGCTGTAATACTTCCTACAGCACCTACCCACCAGTTCTAGGTCTCTGATTTTGAGCCTTAACTATATCAGGAAGTTAGTTGGTTTCTGTTTGACTTATTCAGAATCTTTAAAGAAGCTCCCTTGACTTAGGAAAAGTTAGCATACTGGTGGTGGTGAAGATCACGTGTCCATTACTTCAAAGAATTGGTGGCTAAAAGAGCACCTCTAGGAACCATGGTAGGAAAGGAGTCTCTGAACATGAGGGTAGGATTCTGATGAAGCCCTTTTGTCTCTTCTAGTAGGAGATGCAAATAAATAACCACTCACGATCTCCGCCTGGAGGCTCTGGCCTGCCTTAAACATGGGAGATTGAGCGTTTTCCATTGTTTGGAGAGACTGGTGTCTCTAGCTCCAGCTTTCTGGAGGTTCTCAAAGAGAACCTGATACTGGGTGTTTCCCTCTGTCAGAATTCAGATATAACTTGTCAGATGAAAGGGGAAAGCCCTGATTTTCATTGCATGGGCTGCTTCATTATCCACCTGACTCATTAGTCATGATAAATCTATGCAATTCCCTTTCTCTTTTCCAGAAAGGGGTTGGTGACCTTCAGAAAGCCAGTGCCAGTGGATAGATGAGTGAACTTCCTAACCCTGGGAGAGAATGGTTGTCGTTAGTCATGTTGTTCTAACTTTGCCACAACTGTGAATATTGATTTTTCTGCAATTAGGTGTTAGAATATTAAAAAAGAACTTAAAACATTTTTTTTTAGCTTTGTGTACTTTGAAATCTATAGACATATTTTGTTTGTTTGCTGTGAGTCTGGTAGAGAAATGGGGGTAACTCCATAAATTGGCCCTTCTCTCTATTCCCTAGTAAGTGGGGTTTTATTTTTTCTCACAGGGTAGTTAGCAAGCAGGTTGCATATGTCTACCACAACCAGTGTGGGTTCGTGGTAGCTGTTCAAAAAGTCTTAATGGTGGACATCATCTTTCCCTCAGTTTTTCTGCTGCTATCTCTGGGATGAAATAGAGTAGTCAGTCTCTTAAGAAGCATGACGCATAACAAAGGGAGATTTTTGTTTCTTTTCCCTTTTTGGTCCTGGGGATAGAACCTAGAGGCAGGAAGATGCCAAGAAGCTCCGTCGTTTAACGATACCCTCAGCCTTTTATTTATTTATTTTTTTGGGGGGGTGGGGTTCAAGACAGGGTTTTCCTGTACCTTTGGAGCCTATTCTGTTTTTTTTTTTGTTTTTTTTTTTTTTTTTTTTTTTTTTTTTTCGAGACAGGATTTCTCTGTAGCTTTGGAGCCTGTCCTGGAACTAGCTCTTGTAGACCAGGCTGGTCTCGAACTCACAGAGATCCGCCTGCCTCTGCCTCCCGAGTGCTGGGATTAAAGGCGTGTGCCACCACCGCCCGGCTGGAGCCTATTCTGGCACTCGCTCTGTAGACCAGGCTGGCCTCACACTCCTAGAGATTTACCTGCCTCTGCCTCCCAAGTGCTGTGATTAAAGGCGTGCGCCACCCACTGCCTGGCATCCTCAGCCTTTTTTAGAGAGTTGTTTTCTTTCTGTCGGTCTTACTAAAAGGCTTCAAAAGTGTACCTGACTAAGATGGCTCGGTTCTCCATACTGTACCTGAGATTTAATAACAGTCATTTTGGGGTTTGCCTTACTTGTTGAAATATAAATGTATATTTGCTAAAGTTTGGTTAGTAATTTCTTTGCACAATGTTTTTGAGCAGAATGCCTAACTGGTCTTAGGGAAATGTTTTTGGTATCCTTGGCTTTGTGTTATGTGTATGGTTTGTTCTGCCTGTGCTGTGTGTTCACTGTAGTGTTTTTTGCCATTTTTTCCATTTTATTAGCATCATGCCTTATCACTTTCCCCCTCATTGATTTCAAAACAATGCATCTGCAGAGAGATGGGGAGGGTAAGTATGGTTCACCATAGTTTAGTTTTTTTTTTCTTTTTGTGGGTCACTTTGTCTTTTCATTAGCCCTTCTCCTGCTGTCCCCAAATCTTAGGAAAATTTGTGTTAAAAGCTCAGAAAAAATGTTTTTTTCAATTTTTTTCTTAAAAAGTGACAATTTCTCAAAATGTTCATTATTAGTATATTTGCTGGGACACAGGTACAAGGGTTGCTTTGAAATCACTGTATTGCTGAGTTTGTTGTGGGATCACGTACTTGTTACCCAACTTTTAGTCACCAAACTGATCTAGGTTTCAAAAGCAAGCTAAGTTATTTTCTAAAAACTGTTAAAAGATAATGCTTTAAATGGCTGATACATAACATTAAACGACATCGCTGAAGTGGTTATCTTGATTATTTTCTAAAGAAAAGGACAACTTAAAATTTTGATATGTTAATCCATTGTTCCATTAGGTTTTGCATTTTACAATAGCAGTGTCATCAAGATTTAAAATTTAGTTCTAAGTCTAATATATAGCTAAGAAGCCCTTCCTCTCCCATACTCCAGGGATGCTTAAAGTTAGTGTTGTATTTGGCATATATTTGTAGATGGTGTATGTGAGCAGAGGCATAAGCTATATTAACATGGCTTCAGTGGAGCATATACAGGATGGCTATGATAAAATAAATGTGCTTAAGGAGGACCAGTGCTGTTTCATTCTCTCTTAAATACCGTTGCGGGGATTAAAGTGTGTGTGTGTATCTTATTTATGGGAACCTCATAACAGAAAGTAACTATCACTGTTTTAATGTCAACTGTTAACATTTTTTCATATTATTTAACATATTGTGAATAGGGTAAGTTGGCTCCTCACTCCAAATATTATAATTCTTATAGTGTTAACTTCCATTTCTTAGTTCTGTGTAGTGTGGGGGAAACTTTCATATTTTAACATAGCCAACCATACCATCTGATAGTGAGAGAGTTCATACAACTCAGTGAGTGAGTGTTCACTGTTTCTAAGTAAAGACTTGTATTGAAAAAGTGTTTTTCTGTGTAACAGCTTTAGACTATTGAGTTAGGATTATATTGAATAACATCTTTAGAATTAAATTTAAGAAACTTAATAGTGTGCTTTCTTGATTTTTTTTTTTTTTACTGGGTTCAGGCATTTAAGGTGAATCTCTTAATGAGAGGATATGAAGAATGAAGCTTGGATATTTCTAATCCCCAGCAAGCATTATGAATATGCTATAGTGTCTCTTGCTTTGATGTTTTCCAGTATATTAGGTATATATGTGTGTGTATATATTAATAAACAAAACATATATAAAATGAACCCACTGGACAATGTTGTAGACTCAAGACACTCATAATTCTGCCCTTGTGTTTGTTTCACAGAGCCGTTTCCTGCATTTAAGTCTTGGCAGGAGGACTCAGAGTCTGGAGAAGCTCAGCTGTCTCCGCAGGCTGCAAGGATGACTCACCATCCCCTGGGAGAGGACTGCCCTCCAGTGTTATCACATCGTAGTTTAGATTTTGGACAAAGCCAGCGTTTCCTCCATGATCCAGAAACCCTGGATTTCTCCTCCAAGGCCCTTTCCTTCACTAGGTGCGTGATGTCACGTGTTTGAGAGGCAGTTCTTATTCTGTACACAGGTACTGCTAGGCCTGTAGTTTAAAGCTGCTGTCCCTATTCCTGGAGCATGTTTTGTAATTCCCTAGTTGTTGCATTTTGAATTTATTGAGGTTTACGTAGTACTTGGGGTTTACTGTTAGACTGTAGGCACTTCTTCATGGTTTAATCCTCATTCATTTATTTATTCGTAATTGGAATGCAAAACTCTGAAGGGGAGAAGCTGACTAGTTCCCATTATTCTAATTGAAACTTAATTTTAATTGTGTTCCTCAACTGTTGTGGACGTAGGAGGGGGATAATGGTGTTGGCGACCTCTTGTAGCGTCATAGAATGCACCTTATTCCCAGAAGGAGCTGACGTGCCACTGAGTGGGCCAGGGTGCCTGCTGCCTGCTCAGTCTCTGACTCCGTACTCTGTGTGTGTGTCTGTGTGTGTGTGTGTGTGAGAGAGAGACAGAGAGAGAGAGAGAGAGATTGATTTCAAAAAGAAAATGCAAGAAAAGAAAACAACAGCAAAATCTCAGAAATGCCCAAGCTGTGACAGAGGCATAAGGAAAATTCACATAAGAGGGAATATTGGTTCAGCAGTTCCAAGACAGCAATGTCTGTCTTCCAGATTGAAGCTATAATGCTTTTTCAATTTATGGAGTTGGAACAGGGTCAAGAGCCAGACTTTGTTAAGAACTCTAACACAACACTTCATGAAATAATAGAGGAAAGAACAACAGGTTTTCTTGAGATTGCAGCTTGTCATTCATATTTGACAAATTAATTTTGCTATTGAAAATGGAAACTTTGATTACTTTTATTCAGATAAGTTTAAAATGTATTATTATTCTTGTTGCTGTGTGTGATGGGGGCTCTCTTGTGCCATAGCGTGCTTGTGGAAGTGAGGGGCAGCTTTGTAGTCAGTCTGCTCTCCTTCACCTTACATGGGCTCCGGGTGTCAAACACAGGTCATTAGTCCTGCACAGCAAACTCTTGTATCCTTTGATCATCTTGCCCTTCTAGGCAACTTTTTTGATGGTCAGAAAAGATAGACATTGATGGTGCTCATGAAGATACAGACACTAATAAGACTATTATACCTCTTCCAAAGAATGCCTCCAGATCAAGGGAGGCGTGCTTCAGGGTTGCTGCTGCATCTTTAGAAACTGACTAGTCATATAGGTCTGAGATTTAATTCTCCTTTCTCCCAACTAGACTTGACAGTGAGCAGGGATATTAACTACTTCTTAACACAAACAACATTCTCCTTAGGGCAAGGAGGAGTTTCTTGGGACGGGAGCAAGTTGTCTCATCAGACTTTGGAGCCTATTGTGTATATCTCATAGGCAGAAAGGCTCATCACCTCCTGTGCTTCTGGGTATGCCTGCATTCTGAGGTAGAAGCTCCCCCAGCTGGCTGGCCTGGATACATACAAGGGAATGCTATAAAGAACTGGGGCAGACATTAAAAACACATGAAGCCTGCAAGCAAACCTTTTCTGCCGTATTGGAAAACTGCTGAGGCAGCAGCCCCAATAAGCCCAGCAGCATGGCAAGATACTTTTAGGTTAACTTTCTGAAAATAAAATTCAAGTTTTGTAAGTGCTTGGAGATATTTTCACAATTAAAATGACTGCAGACAAGTACTCTGGTCAATAAAAACACTTTTCAGAAATTATAAAGTTCTGACCTGTTTTTGTTATGCCTGCATATCGCTGTGTTTGTGATTATTATTTGTTTATTTATAAACTGGGTTTTGTTTAGCCCAAGTAGCTCCAGAGTACCGAGATGACTGGCATGCATACTGTGCATGGTTTTTATGGTGTTAAGGACCAAACACAAGACTCCTATATATCTGCACTGTACTGACTGAGCTACATCCCAAGACTTAATATTCTGATTTACATGTATTTTGTTTTATCATTTTAAAAGCCAACATTGAGGTGGGGGTGATTAGAGAGATGGATCAGGCGTTAAGAGCACCCACACTGTGTGGCTTACAGCTATGGGTAACTCCATCTTCAGGGAGTCTGATGACTTCTTGTGGCCTTATGGGCACTGCACTCACATGTCCATATTGGGCTGAAGAGATGACTTGGTAACTTAGAAGCATACTGCTCTTGCAGAGGACCCAAGTTCCATTTTTAACACTCATATCAGGTGGCTCACAACCACATGTAACTCCCATCTCCAGGAAAATCTGGTCCCTCTGGCTGCTGAAGGCACCTGAATTCTTGTGCATACCCCCTCCCCGCCATATACAAAACTAAAATAAAAATGTAAACAGCTAACATAGCATATACTTCCAAATGCTCTAATAGTAGGCTACAGCTTCGAATATTTTCTGTAGGAAAAAAATGCAGCAAGCAAACATCACTATGAGTGATGCTAAATAGGAAATGATCGCATTGTAGCACAACAGTGCCCTTTTTTCATTTGCTTTTAAAGAGCCTTTGTGTAGGGGCTAGAGCGCATGTACTGCTCTGCCAAAGGACCAAAGCTTGATTCCAGCACCCATGCCAGGCAACTTACAACTACCTGTTACTCAAGCTTCAGGAGGATCTGTTGCCTCTGTCTGACATGCACTGGCATGCTCACAGACAGACATATACATATAATTAAAAAATATATATATATTTTTTTAAAGATAGGGTTTCTCTGTGTAACAGCCTTGGCTATCCTGGACCTTGCTTTGTAGACTAGGCTGGCCTTGAACTCAGAAATTTGCCTGCCTCTGCCTCCTGAGTGCTTGAAAGAGAGTTGGGGGGTGGAGAGGGAGGGGGAAGGAGGCAAGAGAGCTGTCTGGAATGAGAGAGTGAACTGTTAGCACTGGTGAAGTTCAGAAATGCAAGATAGGATTTGAAGGCTTTACTGGGAGCTGCATGGTTTGTGTGGCTTCCTATCCCCGTGAGTCCTTTTTTGGAGGGTTTTTATTCTCAGCATTGAATGTAAACACAGGTTTTAACCTCTGTGAGGAATGTATATGCAACACCACTTCCTTCCAACTAGCATTCTTAACTACAATTCTTTGGAGTTGGGACATGGTTCAGTGGTTAAGAGTACTGGCTGCTCTTGCAGAGGACCCAGGCTCGGTTACCCACACCCACATGGTGGTTCACAACCATTCGTAACTCCAGTTCCTGGGGATCTGATGCTCTCTTCTGGCTTCCAAGAACACTAAACACACAGTGATATACAGGCATAACAAAATATAGGCAAAGCACCCATACATATAAAATAATAGTAATGACAACATCAGCAATAATAATAAACAATACAAACCTTTTGACAGGGTTCCAGGTATTGTTTATTATTGTTGATGCTGTCATTACTATTATAATTCCCTGATGGTCAGTTTAGGCAGCATTCTGACAGGCTGGGTCAAGTTGCCTAAACTGACCATCAGGGAATCAATAAGAAATCTTGGTCATTTAAATACATCCCCACCCCAATTTTAATTATGTGTATATATGTTTTTCTGCGTGTGGGTTTGTGTGAGTGAGTGCAGTGCTCTCAGAGGCCAGAAGTGTCAGGTCCCCCAAGATCGGAATTACAGATGATCGTAAGCTACCGAGAAGGTGCGAGGAACTGAACCTGGGACCTCTTGGAAGAGTAACCAGTACTCTTAACTGCTAATTCATCCCCTCTTGAGACTCATTTTGTTACCATATGTGATAGCTAATTTGTTTATTGACTGTCCTTTAGTATTAGGAGTTTAATTTCACTTAAAATTACTATTTTCATTATTATTGTACTACATGTTCATGCCACAGTGTTTATATGAAGATCGGAGGGAAAACTACTGAGCCTTGGCGCTGGTCCTTCCTTCACTTTTAAGATGTCCTTACTAGTAATAGCAACACATCAGGACAATAAGTAATGCCATTAATTATTGAACATTACAATAAAAATTACAATAAAATTACACTTGAAAATGTAACACACCATGTTGGCCTGTTCTTTTAATTCAGAATTCGAAGGTCATCCTTTAGTTCAAAAGATGAAAAGAGAGAAGACAGAACACCGTATCAGTTGGTCAAGAAACTTCAGAAAAAAATCAGACAATTTGAGGAGCAATTTGAAAGGGAAAGAAATAGCAAGGTAAGTTTGTCATGCTGCCTATAACAAGTTTAAATACTATTGCCGAGAGAGGAGGGTCTTAGAGCAGGTGCTCCAGCTCTCTGCTTAGAACACACCCGAGATCCTAGAAAAGCACTTGCGAGCCAGCCGAGCCTTAGTTCTGGATTGCTAGGACAGTGTTCTCGATGCTGGCTCAGGAGCTTTTATGTTTCCATGTGCAAACGACGTTTTATAGTTTCTCAACTAAATTCTTTACATTAACAGATCAAAGTTCTGCTCTGAGATAAACCACAAGTAACAAAAGGGGAGGGAGGAAATGAAGAAATTGTGTACTTCTAATGATTAGAACCTGTATGTCAGAAGTCTAATGCCTAGAAATGAAACACTACCTTCAAACCAGGCTCCTTCCAACTGTCTGACCATGAAAAGCTTGATATCAGATTAAAGTAAAGTGAGAATTGAATGAAATTTATGTTATAGGAACCATAAAATACTATGGGGAATAAATTAATGTAACTGTTCTGTATTACAAATGTCAGTGATCCTTCTCCATAACTTTGTAGCCCTCCTACAGTGACATTGCAGCCAATCCGAAGGTATTAAAATGGATGACAGAGCTTACAAAGTTACGGAAGCAAATTAAAGGTATAAGTGTGCATCTTGTGGAGAATATGCATCTTAAAAACATAATTCTATACAAAAAGTCGTTATAATTTTTGATAATTTTAAATCTTGGAACTGGCGCACGCCTTTAATACCAGTACTTAGGAGGCAGAGGTAGGCAGATCTTTGAGTTCGAGGACAGCCTGGTCTACAGAGTGAGTTCCATGACAGCCTGGGCTACACAGAGAAACCCTATCTTGAAAAACAAAACAAAATAAAAAATAATAAATCTATTTTGGAGCTTTTTGGGGAGAAAATAGATTTATTTCCTTTTATTGTTAAGGCCAGTAGTGCATATTAAGAAATGGGAATCTTTGTGCTGTGTTCTTTTCAATGTCTTATCTTGTATGAGTATTACTACTCTTGAAAGATACACTACATTACATTCATAGGCGCATTGATCCTATACAGTTTATCTGAAATATGTTCTAAATATTGAGTTGCTTTGGGTTTTGGTAGGTACTTAATTAAGATCTTAGTGCATAGGTGGGAAGTAAAATTTTATCTAAGCTAATGTAACTAGGAGCTGGGAGTGTTGCTCAGTGGTGGAGTACTTGCCTATCGTATGTGAGGCTCTGCGTTCTATCGCTAGTCCCTGGGCTTAGTCAATTTTTGAAACTATAAAAATTAACTGCTAAGTTATAAATTTTTCCTAAGTCATAAATTATACCAGGTATTTTAGTATAGTGTTCATATGGTTAAATTTTTATTTATTCTGTGTTTACAGAGTGTGCTTTAATAATTACCACTACTTTAAAAGTTACTTGTGTGAAGAAAGGGCTTACTATGTGGATCATTGCTTTGATTCATTTGAACTTAGTGAAATTTTTAATATCTAAGATTTAAGACACTGTTCCTACTGTTGTGGACATTAGTCTTGTGGTTAAGGTCATTTCTTTGGACCCCCTTTTAAAAGGATTATTTCCCTCTATAGTTCTAGTAAACATTTCCTTATTATTTAAACCACTTTCCAGCCATTAATTATTACATTAAATTGACTAAACAGCCTAATGTTCCAATTCTCTTCCACTCTTACTGTCCTGTAGTCCATCCTTTGCACACCACCAGAAGTATCTTTTAAAAAGTATTGTTACTTTTTGTTATATTCTCCCACTGGGTTTCCCTTTCTGAGTCCAAACTCCATACCGTAGCTTTTGAGAACTTGCACACACTGCCCTTTGTAGTTTTTTATCTTGTTAATGTCTCATTTTCTGTTCTCATTAGAAGAATTTAGGGCTTTTGACCAGGCTGTTGCCTCAATTGGGCACAAATGATTTTTCCCTAAGTGTTCTTTGCTGGGTATAGTTGAATTTGGAATGTTCTACATTCCATGTTCAACAAGAATGACACCATTCAGAGAGCCTTCTTTGTTTTTGTTTGTTTGTTTTTTGTTTTTCCAGACAGGGTTTCTCTGTGTAGTCCTTACTGTCCCAGAACTCTGTAGACCCGGCTAGCCTCCCGAATGCTGGGATTAAAGGCCTGTGCCACCACTGCCAGTTAGAGAGACATTCTTTTCTTTGTTAATCCTACTTAGTATTGTTCTTCCTCCACAAAGGACGCTCTTTAGCACTGTGACTCCCACTTTTATTTTTGTTGTGTGCAGTCTAGAGTTCAATGTCAAATACCTTTCTCAATAATTTAAAAAAAAAATCAATTTATTTATTTTTCTTGAGACAGGGTAACTCCATGTAGCCCTGACTGACCTGGAGCTCACCGTGTAGAACAGGCTGGTCTTGAACCGGCTGCCTTTGCCTCTCTAGTGCTGGAATTAAACACGTATTGCTACTAAACGCAGCCCATGCTCAGATTTTTTTAAGACAGGGTTTCTCATTGAACCTCGAGTTCACTGGATGGTTAGCCTGGCTGGGCAGCAAGCCTCAGAGAGCCTCCTGCCTCTGCTTTTCCCGGGCTTGGGTTATAGGTGCTGGGGATCTGAACTGAAGTCTTCAGGCTTACACAGCAAAATCTTTCCCCAGTCCTCTTTTTTATCTTCTTCATAACACTTAGCAGTTGAAATAACTAAAACTATTAATAGAATTGTCTTTCCTTCCTTGAAAAGCAGTATGTACACCATGAAAATGTGTTTTGTTTACTTCTCTTTGGTGCTTATAAAGGTATATGCTTTGCAGTAGGCTACTTGTAAATATTATTTAAAGGGACAAGTAGGATAGTTCTCTTGCTGTGTGTACACTGCATGCTAAATGTGTGGCTTTGAAATGTATATTACTGATTATTAATCATCTTATTTCTGAAATTTAGATGCAAAACACAAAAACTCTGATGGAGAATTTGTACCTCAGACACGTCCTCGGAGTAACACTCTTCCAAAAAGTTTTGGCTCTTCTCTAGACCATGAAGATGAGGAGAATGAAGGTGAGCCCAGAGTCATTCAGAAAGAGAAGAAGCCGTCTAAGGAAGCCACTCTTGAACTTATCACAAAACGACTGAAGGAAAACCGTGCTGAGCGTCACCTTCCTGAGGATATAAAGGTAATGCTGAGCTATGATCTCTGCTGGGGTAACCTTTAAGAGTGCCTGAAACAAAGTAACTAGCACAGCGGGGTAGAGAATGGGCAGCCTGACCTTTCTACCCTTCAGGCCTGCCACTTCAAAATATGCTTTAAACCTGCTGTACTGTGTATTAATGCATGTTTCTACCCTTCAGGTCTGCCACTTCAAAATATGCTTTAAACCTGCTGTACTATGTATTAATGCATGTTTCTACCCTTCAGGTCTGCCACTTCAAAATATGCTTTAAACCTGCTGTACTATGTATTAATGCATGTTTCTACCCTTCAGGTCTGCCACTTCAAAATATGCTTTAAACCTGCTGTACTATGTATTAATGCATGCTGCAGATTGTTGGCAAGATACTGATGTACAGTGTATAAAATGGCTGAGTTTGAGTGGGAGTTGTATATACCGAGTTCTTGGTATTAGCCTATTGGTCTCTGGCATAAACTATGTGGGTTCTGCCACTTAGTTTTTTTTTTTTTCAACATTCCTATGAGAAATATAAATGTGATATTAGCCATTGAAAAAAATATCTTGCCAGGCAGTGGTGGAACACATCTTTAATCCCAGCACTTGGAAGGCAGAGGCAGATGGATCTCTAAATTTAGGACCAGCCTGGTCTACAGAGTGAGTTCCAGGACAGCCAGGTCTACACAGAGAAACCAAACAAACAAAAAAGATAAAAAGAGAAAAATACCACTCAAAAGCCTGCCATGGTGGCCTACATCTGTAATCCAAGTACTAGAGAATTGGAGGCAGGGGGATCAGGAGTTCAGGCTACATAGTGAGCTTGAACCCAGCCAGGGCCACATGACACCCTGTTTTAAAAAAACAAATCCAACCAGCAACAAAAACCTAGACAGACGATCTAATTGTTAGCAGGATTACATGAATTACATTTTTTAGGAATGATTACTGTTATGTATGGTATAGGTATGTGTGGATCCATGCTTCTCTGTGTGCATGGAAGCCAAAGGCAACCATCCGGTTAGGACTCTGCCTCATTCCCTAAGACATTGCACCTGTGAGCAGGCCCCATTACTCCACAAAGTCTTCTGTGAGGCAGTCCAAGCAGAGCACTTAGGAACCAAGTCATATGTGAGGTGAGATTGCTGGTGAGATAGTCTCAGGTGAACTTTTGTTCATGAAGTGGTGAACCCAGACATATTGACAACAGAATATACCTCTCTGATGATGTAAATATATGAGTCTTTGTTTCCCCGGAACAGGGCTAAATCAGTCATTTTTACCTCCTCCTCCAGCTTTTTCTTTGTTCTTATGGCTGTTTTTGTTAGAACAGCAGTCTCCTCTTCCTGCAAGTGATTTGGTCGCCTTAGCTTGGTTCAGATTTACAATCCTAGATTTAAAAGTTCAAACTTGAAAATGAAGTGACAGTTTTTATAGGGTCTACACTCAGCTGTTGCCTACTGCATGAGGAGAGTCTGAAGTGTGATTTGTTGTGGGGTGACTGTCTAGTGAATTGTTTGTGATTTGTAACTTCCTCTGGTCAGATGCTGAGAACTGTTCACTGTTCCTGGAAATATGTAGAATTTATTTGGTCTAGTTGAAGGGTATCTTGTGGAACATTGATTCATTGAGATAATGGATGAGTCTATGGAATAAAAGGAAAATTTGTATACAAACACACGTGGGAAGTTCTGCCTGCTGTGCCATTCAGAATATTAAAAGATAAGATGGGTGTATTACGCTGTAAAGAACATGTCAGCCCATATAGAGGGAAACGTGAGGTCATAGGATAGAGGTCTAAGGTTTCAAATGGACATTTTTGAGCTTTCAATAGAATCTTTATACTATATTCCTAAGGGGTTTCCTTAATAGAGACACAGGGTCATCTGTTTATGTATTGAAATGTGTGTCTGCCTTCACGAGTCCTTTTTCTTTGGTGTCTCATTTATCTTCTGTCTGTCATATCATCCATCCATCCATTTTTTTGTGCCAGTTGAATCCAGGGACCCTTGCACAAGCTGGGCACATGTGCCAGTGAGTTCCATCAGCAGTCCTTGTTTTTTGAGAAAGGTTCTCTCTCATTGTGTAGGCCACATTGACCTTAAATTCCTGATTCCTGCTTTTGCCTCTAGAATGCTGGGGTTATAGGCCTCTGACCACAGCCTTGCCTGTAACCACTAGTCTTTTTAAAGTGTGTGTGTGAGCCGGTGCAGGTAAGCATGCCACAGCGTACACAGGGAAGTCTTAAGGACAACTTCATGAGTTCTCTCCTTCCACCATGTGCTCTGCAGATTGAATTTGAATTGACCTGAGGTCCTCAGGCTTGTGGGTCAAGTGCTTTTAAACGTGCTGAGCCAGCTTTCTGTCCTTATTTATGGTTGTTTTGACAAAAAACTTTGAAACATTATAAAATGTCAAAAATTATGAAAGTTTCCTATGTGCTAGATAGGCACCGTTACAAGTGGATGAATTTGGACCTTTGAGGCAGAATGGAGCATTAATGATTTATAGACTGGGATATTAAGTGCAAGGTGGCTAAGGTACCCAAACCAGCATTATTAATTTATACAACATATAAATTAAGCCATAAAAACGTATTGATTGACTTACTATGAAGATTGAGTTGTATGGGAAACTGAAAAATATAGCTACACATCCATAATCAAAGAATGCATTAGCCAAGTCTGTTTTGCTGACTGTCTGCTCTTTCACTGATTACACTGTGGGAGTGAGGAGAATAATGACACCAGTACTTTTCCCCCATTCTAGAAAATGACAAAAGATCATTTGATAGAAGAGAAAACGTCTCTGCAGAAAAGCCTGCTTTACTATGAAAGTCAACACGGAAGGCCGGTAATTCCTCCCCTGCTAAGACGATTTGCTTTCTCCTTCTCTAAGCAGCATAGAACATGTTGGTCTCCGCACTCTTCAGTACTTTTATCCAGCACTGTTCCCTAGAGTTGGGAGATCACCTATTAACTTAAAAATTAAATTTGGGATGAGGGGATCATAGTATTTGTTTTTGGTGTCTAGATTTCTATAGTAAGGTTACTTTGCCTTTTTTTTTTTTTTTTTTTTTTTGGCTTCAGGTGACCAGGGAAGAAAGGCACATTGTTAAGCCTCTCTATGATAGATACAGGCTTGTAAAACAGATGCTGACAAGAGCTAGCATTACTCCTGTCCTTGTAAGTAAATTAAACAAATGTTTGGTTTTGTTTTTAAAGACAGAATCTCACTTTGTAGCCAAAACTGGCTTGGAACTCACTAGTCCAATCAAGCAGGACTCTTAAGTTGCATTATTATAGGTATGCACTGCCATGCCTAGCACAAGTGTTTCTTCAGTTCATTTTGACAAAGTATGTTTAAGAAAAGAAGGGAGATGAAACAAATTTTGATAATATTTTTGAGACATACATAGCCAAGGCTGAAAAGTTGTTGAGATTATGAATTTTAAAAGAATAGGAAATGCCTATGACTTTTTTTCGGCACCTTGGTCAACACAGGCGTGTGGCATTAAATTCTGACAAACAACACATGGGTTAGAATATGATGACACTGAGATCCAGGTAGTGCTTGTATGCAAATTTACCTACATAAATGGCAGAAGAAGTACTTGTATGTTGTGTACCTCACCTAGCCTTTGCTTCAGTTCTTGTCTATGGATACTTTTGTACTGACCACCATGAAGGTGTACCTCTAGTTGCATTACAATATAAATGGGTTTTAAACATTGATTTATGTAAATGTGTACCATGGTAAGAGTGGAGGTCACAGGACAGATTTAGGGGGTCAGTTCTCTCCTACTATTCAGGTTCCCAGAGTTCAAACTCAAGGTTTTTAAGCTTGGCAGTGAGACCGAACCATCTTGCTGATCCTATAAATGGATTTTAAAGAAAGAATCTATCAAGATAATGCCAACTACCAGGTGTCTGGCACCTGCTTTTAATCCTAGCACTAGAGGCAGGCAATCTCTGAGTTCAAAGCCAGCTTAGTCTACATAGGGAGTTCCAGGACAGCGAAGGCTACACAGAGACAGACCCTGTCTCAAAAAACAAAACTAAATTAATCAAATTAAACAATGCTCATTCACAGGGCCAGAGAGCTAGTTTAGCAGGTAAAGATGCTTGCCATCAAGTCTGACCTGCTCTTCACACACATGCTGCGACATCCACACCTCTCACCCATACATAACCACACACAAAATTAATGGAATAAGATATTTTACATAATGCTTATCTGTATTAGTGTACACTAAAACAAACACAAAATAGCTTACTTTAAAATGGGGTCTTGCTGTACTGTCTAAGGTGATTTTGAGTTTTGAGCATATGTGTGTGATCTTTTAGCTTCAGCCACCTAAGTAGTTGGGACATTGAACATGCCAAAGTTAAAAATGAAATTTATAATACTTAGATACAAGTCAGGACTATTCTTGGAGAATTGCAAGTTTGATGCTAGCTAGAGCAACTTAGCATGACCCAGTCTTAAAATGTTTTTAAAAGTGGAGTGCTGGAATGTTGTTAGTGGGCTAATGATTATCTTGCATGCTAGGATGAATAATATCTTAAGATTTGATTTAGTTTTGTTTTGCTTCTAAAGAATCCAATGAGGTCCTGAGACTCCAAAATAAAGATGTTTGAGCTGGGTGTGGTGGCACATGCCTGTAATGATATCATATGAGAGGGCTGAGGCAGGAGATTCATAATCCACATATTCAGTCTGTGCTACATAGTGAAACTCTGTCTCAGACAAAGGGCTGTACATCACACTGTGTGCTTGTGGATCTGCCGGGCTTTTCTGAACTATCAGCTAATACCCTTACTATATCATGAAAGTAAAATGTAAGAAAAGCGAGTCTAGTAAAGAATTTTTTAACATTTTAAAGATTGCTCTAAGATTTTGAAAATAGTTTATGTATTTTTTTTTTCATTTTTTTCTTGTGTTTTTTTTTTGTTTGTTTGTTTTTGTTGTTGTTTTTGTTTTTTCGAGACAGGGTTTCTCTGTGGCTTTGGAGCCTGTCCTAGAACTAGCTCTTGTAGACTAGGCTGGCCTCGAACTCACAGAGATCCGCCTTCCTCTGCCTCCCGAGTGCTGGGATTAAAGGCGTGCGCCACCACCTTCCAGCGTCTTGGTTTCTTTTTTTTTGTTGTTGTTCTTTTTGTTTGTTTGTTTGTTTTGAGACAGGATTTTTCTATTTGGCTTTGGAACCTGTCCTGGAACTCATTCTTGTAGACCAGGCTGGCCTCGAACTCGCAGAGATCTGCCTGCCTCTGCTTTCCTGGTGCTGGGATTAAAGGCGTGCACCACTACCGCCCAGGTTTTATTTTTCATTTTTATTGAAAAATTTTCAGACTATATTTTGATTGTTCATTCCCCTAACCTCCCAGATCCTCTCCTAACTCCCCAACTTCATGTTCTTCCTTTTTCAAAAAAAAAAAAAAGAAAAAGAAAAGAAAAAACAACAAAAATCAAAAGCTAGTTGGCCAACAGAAAACACACTTCATGTTTTTATGTACTTTTGTTTTACTTTAGTATTTTTTTATCTTACTAATTTTCTTTTTTTTAAAATATGTTTTATGGTTTATTTAACTTTATTTTATGTGCATTGGTTTGAAATTGTCAGATCCCCCGGAACTGGATTTTCAGACAGTTGTGAGCTGCCTTGTGGGTGTTGGGAATTGAACCCGGGTCCTCTGGAAGAGCAGTCAATGCTCTTAACCGCTGAGCCATCTCTCCAGCTCACTAATTTTCTTTTTAGTTTTCCTGTTTTGAGTTTTGTTTGCTTGTTTTCTGGGGGGTTTCTGGGGACTGAGTGCGTCTGTTGATGTACCATGAGATGAGTGTGAAGCAGCACTAACCTTTCAATCTGTGAACTATGGAACTGGTGTTGCTGATTGTTACAGGGGTCTCCTTCCACAAAGCGCCGTGGTCAGATGTTACAGCCAATCATAGAAGGAGAAACAGCACATTTTTTTGAAGAAATCAAGGTAATTATGTAGAAAAGTCATTTCTTAATTACATTGCTAACAGGAAAGTGGAAAGTCATGACCTAGGTGGCTCTGCTTGGTCATCATTTTAGGAAGAAGAGGAAGATGGTGTCAGTCTGTCCTCTGAGTTAAGTGACATCTTGAAAACAGCCATACACACACAGTCATCGTTGGAAAATTCAGAGTCTGATGCTGAAGAAAATCAAGAAAAACTGGCTCGGGATCTCCGCCTATCAAGTACTCGGGCAGCTTCTATGTAAGTACTTGGGTTTGTGATTTTAGCTTATTTCATAATAAAACTTCCATATGAAGATATCCAGTATAAACAGCTGAATGCTTGGAAGATAGTAGTTTTAAGAGATTATCAGAAATTGCTTTGTGAGATACTTTTATAAGTGTGTTTTACAAATACAGATTGTAGTTCCCATTGCCTTCCCTTTTGTGTGTGTGGGGGCTGCTGCTGGTGGTGCCATGGATGGAACCCAGGGCTTTGTATATGGAAGACATGCTGTTCCCCAGACCTCATTTTACCTTCTGTTCTAAAATTGTGTGAGAGGGCACCCTTTGCCCACTGAGTGGGTCTGGAGGTCAAAAGACAGCCTTAAGTGTTGGTTTTCACTCCTGCCTTGTATTGTGATTTCGCTTGCTGTTTTGTGCTGTGTCTCCATATTGCATTGCCATAAGAGTGCAGGAATTACAGATATGTGACGCCTTGTTTGTATTTTTACATGGGGTTCAGGGATCTAAGCTCACGCATCAGGCTTATACATTAAGCCTGACTTGTTGAGTCCATCTCCCTAGCCTGTAGTTCCTATTTCTTTATTAAATATTTCAATTAAAAAATGTACTCAACTTATAACAGTTATAGGAACCAACTGAGAATTTGTTTTTTATTGGCCTGCTTATCTTTAGGTGGATTTATGACAGCGTATCTCAACCCCTTTTTTTTTAATGAAATGTTTATTATTTGTACAATGTTCGGCCTGCATGTATTCCTGAAGGCCAGAAGAGCTCTCATTTACAGATGGTTGTGAGCCACCATGTAGTTGCTGGGAATTGAACTCGGGAACTTTGGAAGAGCAGGCAGTGCTCTTAACCACTGAGCCATCTCTCCAGCCCCCCCTTTTTAATGAAATGTTTATTTATTATTTCTCAACCCTTAATTCACCTTAAAATTAGGAAGGTTCATGTATGTGTGTGTGTATTCGTGTGCACTGTGAGTAAGTCAGAAGACAAACTTGGATGTTTTTCTTTAAGGGCCAGCCCCCTTTTTAAATAAGACTCTTGTTAGTTTTTTTTTTTTGTACTTTTTTAAAAATTTCATTTTAATAATGTGTATATTTGTATGGATTTTCTACACATATGTTGAGTGCCCCTGGAGGTCAGAAGAATACATTGTGATCCCCTTGATGTGGAGTTACAAGCTATTTTGAGCTGCCTACACATGGGTGCTGAAAACCAAACTCAGGCCCTCTGCAAGAGCAGTAACTACTGAGCCATTTCTCCAACACCCACTCATTTTTACTTATGGGTGCTTATGTGTATGGGTGCTTTGCCTGTGTGTATGTTTCTGTACCATGCATGTGCCTGTTGTCCCCCGAAGGCCAGGAGAGGGCTTTAGGTCTGGGACTAGAGTTATATACAGTTTTGAGCCACCATGTCGGTGCTCGGAATTGAAATAATCATTGCCCCCCTCCACCCCTTTTTTGAAACAGTGCCTCTCATTGACCTTGGGCCAGGGATCTTTCAAGAACTGGGATTATAGGTGCACACCATTGCACCCAGAGACTTTATGTGGGCCCTGAGGATCAAGTTCAGGTTCTTCAGGGGTTGTGTAGCAAGCACTTGAGCAGTTCCCGCAGCCCCAGAACAGTTTTGAGATTTAATTAATTTGGTGGAGTGTAGACATTGGTATGTTTCAGAAAGCCTTAGCTGCAGGGAGGACTAGAACCAATGTTAATAGAATAAAGAAACTGTGTCCTTTAGTAATGCTTTGCTTCCATTTTAACTTTAGGCCTGAATTACTGGAGCAGCTTTGGAAAGCCAGAGCTGAGAAAAAGAAACTACGTAAAACGCTACGGGAATTTGAAGAAGCGTTTTATCAACAAAATGGAAGGTTTGTTAAACATTGAAGATGTTGACATCTTTCTCCTTTTACTCACAAAATGTATGTTAAGATAGTGGAATACATGGGATTAAAAACACAGGTACCAATGCTTGCTGCAGCCAATGCTGGCTACCAGTTTGATCCCCAAGACCTACATAGGGGAAGAAAAGAATCAGCTCCTAAGGGGTCTCTTCTTATCTCCACATGACACATGAACTCTCATGTTTCCATACACTAAGAAAAAGAATTACACATTGCTTCTAGGATGATTGCCCTGAAATAGAAGTTTTAGCTCTAAGACTGTAGCTTGATGCAAGAGCATTTACCTAGCATTTGCAAAGCTCTGGGCTTTAATCTCCATCACTGCAAAAGACACAAAAAGAAAATTATATAATTTTTTATATTGTATAATTAAATATATATATGTGCATATATACACACACACGCACACACACATATACATATATACACACACATATAACTATGTAGACCAGACTGGTCTCAAACTCAGAGTTCCACTGCTTCTGCCTCCTGGGATTAAAAGGTGTGCATCACCACTCCCAGCCAATTTTATAACAGTCTTTTATGCTCTCAAGACCTGCTGTTATTAAAGTCAAGGAAAAGTCATAATTGGAGTAAGCATATCAAATATTTTAAGGTTTGCCTAAAGCCATTCTTGTTGATTTGTAGTGCTGGAGCTCAAACCCATAAGGCAAGCATTCTACCACTGAGCAATATTCCCAGCCCCCAGTGATATTATATTATATTATATTAGTGACCTGTCTCTCTGAGATGATCTCATTATGTAGCCATTACTGGTCTGGAACTTGATATATAGACCAGGCTGGTCTGGAACTCAGAGATCTACCTGCCTCTGCTTTCTGAGTGCTGGGATTAAACACCACTGTCTGTCTGGATTCTTCATTTTTATCCTGAAACAAGCTCAAGTTGTCAATATACTGCTTGTTGGGTTATCCAGGCTACTCATTCTGGAGATGTGTAGGTATGTGGGTCTAAACAGTATGCATATGCCTTTAACTGCTTTGCATAGTTGACCTATATCCCCAGAGTTGGGGGCTGGGAAGGGGTGTAGACATGAAGATCCCTGGGCTCACTGAATAACCAGTCTGACCAAAAACTAGAAAGCTTTAGGCTCTGCGAGATAACCTTGTGCTATGGAAACACAATGAAGAGTGATAGAGCTAGGAGATAATTTTAGAGTTTTACATCTATATGGGTTATCAAGTGTGATGTAAAAAATCTGAGTACTGGGTAAATGGCTCAGTGAAGTGAACCTTCACTGCTATGAAGCCTGCTCTGTGGACCTGAGTTTGATCCTCAGAGCCCAAATCAGTTGGTGGGTATCTGAATGCTGTATCACTGGGGCTTGATAGCCAGCTAGTGCTGTGGACGTTTGTTTAATGATGCAAAGATGTGTTGCATTCTTTTATGTTGCATTTGTTTAACTCTATGAAACTGTGCTACTTTGCCTGTCTAAAACACCTGATTGGTCTAATAAAGAGTTGAATGGCAAATAGCAAGGCAGGAGGAAGGATAGGCGGGGCTGGCAAGCAGAGAGAATAAATAGGAAGAGAAATCTGGAAGAGGAAGAAGGAATGGGATAAGGAGGAGGACTCAAGGGGCCAGCTACACAGCAAGCCTCAGAAGAAAGATATGCAGAAATAGAGAAAGGTAAAAGCCTAGAGGCAAAAGATAGAAGGAATAATTTAAGAAAAGCTGGCTAGAAGCAAGCCAAGCTAAGGCTGAGCATTTATAAGTAATAAGACCCTGTGTGTGATTTATTTGGAAGCTGGGTGGCAGATTCCCCCCCTCCCCCAAGAGTAAAGAGTAAAAACAACCACCAGCAAGCTAGCTTCAGGCAATAGGAAACCCTGCTGCAAAAAACAAGGTGGGTAAGACACCTCCGGCTCATGTACACACATGTGTACAACATGTGTATACACAAAAATGGGTAAGAAAATCTAAGAGCTATAAAAGCATTTTCCATGCAATTCCTTTAACTGAAAGAAAACAAATTATACTTGAGGTGATGGATGCTGAAGTACCTACTAATGGAGTGGTTAACTAAATATGTAAAATGACTCATGGTAGCCGGGCAGTGATGGCACATGCCTGTAATCCCAGTACCAGCTTTTATTTTACCCTAAGTTTTTAATATTACGCTCCATACTGGGACAACTTTTAAGTCAGATTTTATCTTCCCTAGGAATGCCCAGAAAGAGGATCGCGTCCCAGTGCTTGAGGAATATAAGGAGTACAAGAAAATTAAAGCCAAGCTTAGACTCCTTGAAGTTCTGATCAGCAAACAAGACTCTTCAAAATCCATATAAAACATGTTCCCTGAAAATTGACATCATAAAGTCAGTTGTGTTCTTTGAAGGTTCATCATGTGTACTTGGCTCGCACTTGAGTTCACTCTGTCAGGCACTCAGAGAATCCATTCCCTTTGTACTTGTCTGTGGTTCAGTAGGGAAAGGAAGGCTGTTCCACATTACCGCAGACTCCTCTCCACACTTAGCAAATATGCAGATCCCTCATTGTTTACTATAGATACAGCTATTAGCAAAAGACAAGAATTTTATTCTTTTCACTTCAAGAACTTTGGAAATACAAAGTTTACTGTTTTTTTTCCTTTTTCATTACTGAAGAAAATTGAGAGGAAAATCTTCATACTGAATTCTTCGGTTGCCTTTTTCTTACAGAATGACTGAAAATTTAAAAGAAAAGCCTATAAACGTGACATATGCAACTGTATTGTTTTTCCTAGAAAACCAAACTGAATTTTGAAATCCTAGTGTGGAACACCTTTCTGTGTAATTTCCAGAGTGACACCTGCACAGATAGGTACTTAGCCAGAGTTTGCAAATCTGTGGTCTCACCTGAACGAAGATAACCTGGGTAGACCACAGAGCAGCCATGCTTAGTCATTTGAAACATTGCACACATCCCTCAGAGCTGAATCACATCACATGCTGCCTACAGGACTCCAGTTACTGTCTACCAGCAATGATGTGACTTGTCTGGATCAGATCCTGCGCTGTCCCCCCCCCCCCACCTCCAGATAATGTGAGAAAATAGCCGTGCCAGTATGGAGGGACTTGGATGGTGCTCAGGTTTGTGTATTTTATCACATGGGCCTCAATTGGCACAAGAATGATTACACCTAAGTAAATGTTTTCTTTACAAGGGCTATACCACTGCAGCTGTACATGTCCATTCAGGGGCTGCATTCACCATCTAAAGTGACCCCCCCTCACCCAGCCGCTTACAGGATGTGTAGTGGTATGCCCCTTGTCACAGACTCTCAGCATCTCTTCTCCTTTGGCTTTGCATGGCTTTTCTTCAGGTACTCTGCTAATCATTTTTACGGAATAGTAACTTGTGTTAATAAAACAGATGTGGGTCAGGCTTTATCTGAGTGGATCATATCTCCTACCCCACCCCCCTGCCCCTGGTGCTTTTTTGAATTGATAAATGTTTCACTTTGCCCATGCTTTGCATGTAATGACTCATGCATGATTTTCTTAATATTAATAGTTTGTTTCATACAAATGGAATTTCACAACATCTTCAATAAGGTGAGGAAAGCATGAACCTCGAACTTCTGGCACTATTACCCAGTAAGAACTTGAGGTAGCTTGCTAATAAATAGTGTCTCTAGTACTTCCCATCTCACGCGTGTGTGCAATGCCTTTTTCGGAGGAGAGGGAAACATCCAGCGGTAGTGAGTGTGTAGTTGGAAGATTTTTTAAAAGCACTAAATCCAGCCTTGTTTTGTGGTTCCTTTTGATATTGCTAGGTCATTCATAATGTAATTTTAGGAAAGTAATTAAGAATGCCAAAAAATGTATCATTTGATTTGAACCCATCATGTGGTGTACTTTTTAGTTTCTTTTGGTCTCCAGACAGGATTGCTACATGTAATTTTATGTGCACTGTATATTTTTATGAATGTTTTATTTTGTATACCACATGCAAAAATGTCCATGTGCACTATTTAAATGTTAAATAATATATTCCTTCTCTATAATGCTAAATCTATTTGAGTACAATATTTTTATAAGTGTGTAGCCTGACTGGTTTCACTGAGTTCCGCTGTGTCATGGTTTGGTCATTAGTGGTAGTTTGGCTGAGTAGTGAGATGATGGCACTCTTCCCGTGCTGTTTTCTGACTCATGGCTTAGCAATGGTGGTAGAATTAGGCACCTGCGAGAGTTTTACTTTGGTACAAATAAAAATTATATCTATATAGAAATATTATATAGATATATATATATGCTCACCAGTATAATTACATTGCTGTGTTTGTTTGGCACTTCATTGTACAGACTTTTGTAATAAAAGGACTTTAATGTTCTAAGTCATTGTAAATGTATGATGTTTTTCTAGAAGGTTGTCTTAGGCTTATTTAAATCACCCTACCCAGTGATAATGTAGGGGACATACTAAGGTTGCTCAGCAGGGAAAAGTCCATATTGCTTCTCAGAGCTATTTAGGAGAATAGGCAAACTACCTTCACTCCCCCCACCGCCCCAGGGTTTCATGTATTTGGTCTTGAAATCGGTATGTAGTCAAGGACCTTTAACTCCTGTTCCTCCTCTCTGCATCCTAGTGCCAGAATTAGTCATGTCTTGTTGCAGTGAATCACCACATTAAGAAAAGTTGGCCCTCCTTGCTTTGAGGAAGGTGGGTAGTAACATTTATGTGCATGGTGTGATGTTCACCTGTAGTCCCAACTGCTCCAGAGACCACAGCAAAAGTATTCCTTGAGCCCAGGAGTTCAAGGCCAGCCTGGGCGACTTTTTTTGGGCGTGTGTGTGTGTGTGTGTTGGGGGGGTGTTCAACACAGGGTATGTCTGTGTAGCCCTGGCTATCCTGAAACTCATTTTGTAGACCAGGCTGGCCTCTGCCTCTGCCTCCCAAGTGCTAAGATTAAAGGTGTGTGCTACCACTGTCCAGCAATTTTTTCACGTTTTAAATATATACATTGAGCATTAATGTGCAAATTGAGTGCTGTGGTTGAATATGGTGTTGCTTTGACCCACAGGACAGAACATAATAGCTATTCTGGAGGGGCTTATATAGCTTAGGAAAGTAACATTTTCTTCCAGTTTCTAAAATACTAGTCATTCACAACTTTCCAACAAGAAGGCTCTCAAAGGACCCTCGTCTGTAATTTCCAAACAACTTAACGGCCTTAATATGCCATCCTTTTTATTTTTAGGAAACTTGAAATACTGTTCTTTAGAATAACCAGATGAAATCTGCATTTGAAAGTGGTAGTGAAATTTCTGTATTTAGCTAGAGTTGTTGTATATGACTTTTTCTAGGCATTTTGGAGTCTAGAATGGAGATTATTTTATGTATGTTGTTCATACATAGTATTTTCCCAAAATCTTATGACTTTACCTCTGGCCAGAGGTTGAAACTACCAACAGTTCATCTGTCTCTACCTCCCATCCAACTATTGGCGATCTACCCTGTGACCTTAGAGATCTGCCCCATGACCAAGAAGCATTGACTGTACTTCCCTTTTACACTCCTGTGAGTGTGACCCATGTGCATATTACAGGAAGCACTTGGTAAATGTGTGGATGGTATAGTGGGCTCCATTCAGCTACACTCGGTTCATGGAAGTCATCCTGTTAGAACTGATAGCTGCTTCAGCACTTTTAAATGTGTCTTGGCTGGAGATGTGGTGCGGTGCCCAGCATTTGCAGGACTCTACACTCAGTCCCCAGCACAGTGAAAGCAATGAAGTAACCAGAGATGGTGACGTGTGTAGGAGAAAATGCAGTAAGTACCTCACAAGTCTTGCTAGAGCATTGCATCTCATCACAGTCTTACCTCCAGTATTGTTACTGTAGCTTTCGCATCACTTGGTTTAATTTTAAACTGATGTAGTGTAATTCCTTTTCCAGTTCCACAGCATATAAAAAGAGTCTAGAAGAGAGTTTAAAAGTTAATAGTGATATGCATGATAGTTCTGTGCAGTAGACAGCTTATTAACGCCTGCCGTGATGTGCTTTGAGGGGGAGATGGGATGACAAGCTCCTGAGTCACATTTCACAGGCAGTGGTAGTGCTGATGGAAAGCTTGTGAAAACAGGCCTGCTGTGCCTTTTCTCTAGAGGTGGAACATTTGTCTCACTTTGTAAAATGTATTTGTATGTTTTTACCTGCATGTATGTCTACACTGTATGCATGCATGGTGCAGATGCTCTCCAGGACTGGAATTAGATGTGAGCCTGTGCTCCTAACCACTGAGCCAGCTCTCCCAACATGGTGGCCTCACTAAGCAAATGAAGTTTGTGCTTTAATTTGGAAACTGCAGCAAATGAAAGAGTCAAGTATAACAATGTGGCTCTGGCTCAATAAAATAACACATCTAACTTGTATCCTAGGACTGCATATCCTGGTGCGCGATGTGCCACGGTTAGTACATGCCACAAATGCTTACTCTCGAAATTCTTGCTGAGTGACAGGCTGGTAGTCATCTTGAAGGTCTGTAGAATAATACTTTTTCTCAAGCCTCTCCTTCCACGTTTTCATCTGCTCTGCCCCTTGGATCTCCTGTCAATTTAGAGGACAAATACAGGCTGCAGTCTGAATGCGTCAAAGACTCTAAGGTGACAGGCTTCCAACAGCCTGGTGCTTGGGTGTCTGTGCCAGCAAAGTCACCCCCAGAAGACTGGGCTGTGAGATGTGCAGTACAGATGGGCAAGGGTTTGGGTCATATTTGCTAACTTCATTCTGCTGCCTCTCCCTGGCTTTAACTTATCAAGGCTAATATGCTTCTGTCCCTCTTGGTTAATGGCCTGTATGCACCAGCACCATGTAGCATAACACAAGTCTCTTGCTGAGAGAAGGAGGGAGGGAGGGAGAGAGAGAGAGAGAGAGAGAGAGAGAGAGAGAGAGAGAGAGAGAGAGAGAGAGAGAGAGAGAGAGAGAGAAACAAGCTGCCTCTTCCAGAGGGAGACAGAAAAAGGGAAAAGATTCAGGCTGCAAGCAGGAAAAGTCATCTGCCTGCCTCAGTGGAGGGGGGAATGGGTGTGGCTTGTCTCTTAAAGGGACAGAACAGATCATTACATTCCCATCTCTTTTATAATAAAAAGGTGGAGGTTAGGCACCACAGGTTAAAGGAATTGGGGCGGTGGATTCTCAAGACTGCTTCCTGCTTATTTGTGGGTGTCGTCTTTGGGTGGGTGGGGGAATCTGAACTACTAGATGCCCATGCTGATTATACTGTGGGTCCAAATACACCTGTAAATCTTTTTAAAATGTTGGCTGTGATAGTGCACACTTGTAATCTCAGGGCTGGGGATGGGGACAGAAGGACCTTTGGAGTTTATTGGTAAGCCAGTTTAGTCCAGCTGATGAGCTTCAGGCCAATGAGAGACCCTGTTTTAAAGGGAGTAGATGGCCTTCCTGGATAACATCTCTGCTCTGTGCACATACCCATCCATACATGCACAAAAAATACCCCCAGATTTGTCAGAGTTGACATGAGTCTTTAATAGAAATGACCTATTAACTAGATTCTATAAATAGATCTTCATATTCTTCAGGCAGTTTGTTGTGCTCTGTCATAAATGGGGAAGGCTCCTGATTTTGAGAGATGTATTGGAGGTTACAACTGTTGCCATAAATTATTTCTGTTAATCAGAACTAATAAAGCTATCACTTGTGTTTAGAAAAAATGAATTAAAATCTTACGCTTTCATTAAAGCCTTCTTTTCTGGCTTGCTGGGCCAAATCTCCGGTGGTTTTCCTGCTGTAGATGCAAAATAAGCATGAGAGTAAGAAAAGGCAGCGAACCATTTACAATCAGATCTATAGCAAGCAGCAGGATTGTGTCATGAGAAAAGACATCCTGCTGCTCATTGAGGAAAGGGAATTAACTAGGACTAGCTGTAAAGCAAATTCACTTCTTGGTATCAGGAGACAAATGTGAGCATCATGTTAGGCACAAGTCCTATTCATAAGTGTCACTGTATTTTGATAGTTGGATACACTGTGTACTGCATTTGTTGTTTTAGACTTGTATGAGAGACGTTACTCTCCTATTTCCTGTCAGAGTCTTCCCTGAGTGGCAAAGTATGTCCTGTTTCCAGTGTCAGCCCAGAGCCTCACATGTGGGGCAAGTCCTCTACCACTGGACGACTATCAGCTCCAATAAGAGTGTCACAACAGCCTCAGAAATCAAAAGGCTTAACTGGGTGTCAGAAAGACTGTGTTTAGACTTCCCACACTGGATGGAGAGCCTTAACTCCCATTGTTTCTTCTGTAACCATTTTAGCCTCAGTTTAACTTATGCTTTCTTGATAATGATGCAGAAGCAGAAACCATACTTTAAAATGTGAATTTTGTTCTCTTCCGGGGTGGCAGTATGTGGTAGGATACTCTGGCTGTGATATGCAGTAGCAGGGAGCAGAACTCTGTCAGCCATGGACATGGTCATGAGGGGAACAGTCGACACTACAGATCATGGTGTTGCTAGTAGGTTTTAGGGCTACAAAGCCAGTAAATTACATGTTACAGTACGTAACTATCAAATAGGGATTCTCTTAGCTGATATTGTCCCACTATAGACTGATGTTAGTTTTTTGAGCATATTTAATATATGCAGGCTAGGCTAGGACCATTTGGTAGGTTAAAGGTGCTAAATGCACTTTCAATTTAATATAGTAGTTTTACAGGTATGTAACCCCATTTTAAGTTGAACATCTATGTGGTGGCTTGAATGAGAATGTCACCATAGGCTCACACATGTGAATGTTTGGTACCCAGTTGGTGGAACGGTTTGGAAAGGATTAGGAGGTGTGGCCTTGGAAGAGGTGTGTCACTTGGGGTAGGCAGTGAGGTGTGTTTTTTTTGTTTGTTTGTTTTTGTTTTTTGGTTTTTTGAGACAGGGTTTCTCTGTGGCTTTGGAGCCTGTCCTGGAAGTAGCTCTGTATCTGTAGACCAGGCTGGCCTTGAACTCACAGAGATCCGCCTGCCTCTGCCTCCCGAGTGCTGGGATTAAAGGCAGGCGCCACCACCGCCCGGCAGCAGTGAGGTTTTAAAAGCCCACATCATTCCTAGTTAGCTCTCTGCCTAGTGCTTATGGATCAGATGTCAGCTCTCAGCTACTGTGCCAGTGCCACACCTGCCTGCTGCCAACCTCCCCGCTGTGACGGTCATGGCTTCACCTCTGGGACAGAGAGCCTCAGGACCTTTCCTCTGAAAGTTGCCTTAGTTGTATCCCTTCACAGCAGTAGAAAAGTGACCAAGACATTTCGTATGAAAATTGAAAGTGATAAAATCTTGATGTCTTACATTTTCTTGTCTTCATTATCTTGAGCTTTCTTCAGTCTGAGTTTCTCAAGAACATTAAGGTAACTCTGGGTTAATTAAAAAGAGTTTTAAAAATTCATCAGAAATTATTTCTTATATTCTTTACATTCAGTCAAGATCCATGAGCTATGACGTGTTTGTTGTAGGAAATCCTGCCTAAAGAGATGTCTGGCACAGTGCCATGATCCCATCACCATCTTCCATCCCGCCCTTGTTGAAGCGGGGTGGTCTGAGGGGAATCACTGGAATGTGGTGCAAAGGAGGAAATGGGTGGGGACGAGACTAGGAGGGATCAGGTTGGGGGAGGAGAGACAATACTGGGAGAGACAGCTGGAATTGGGGGGCATTTTGGGGGCAAGATAGAAACCTAGTGCAGTGGAAACTCCCAGGAATCTACCCTAGCTAAGACTCTTAGCAATGGGGGATATGGAACCAGAATTGGCCACCTTCTGTAACCAGGAAAGACTTCCAGTGGAGAGACTGAGGCACCAACCCAGCCACAAACACTTTGACCTACAATCTGTCCTGACTGCAAGATGGGCTGGGGTAGAGATGGGGCAGGATTTGTGGGAGTGGCCAACCAACGACTGGTCCAGTTTGAGACCATGCCCCTAGAGGAAGCCCATCCCTGACACTGCCTGGAGGGCCAGGAACTAGAGGCTGGATAGCCCAGAGACCTAGGATAGAGCCAAACACGATCAGCAAAAAGAAAAAAAAATTAATGAAATGATTCTTAATGATACTCTGCCATACTCATAGACAGGAGTCTAGATAATCATCATCAGAGAACCTTTAGCCAGCAACTGATGGGAGCAGATGCTGAAACCACAGCCAAACATTAGGTGGAACTTGGGGAATCCTGCAGAAAATGGGAAGGAAGGATGGTAGGAAATGGTAGGAGCCGGGAGGGGCCAAGAAAACCCACAGAAACAACTAGCTCATAGAGACTGACAATCAGGGAGCCTGTATGGGTCTGACCTAGGTCTTCTGCCTATATGTTATGGCTGTGTAGCTTGGCCTTCTTGTTTGACTCCAATGGGGCTGTCTCTGAAACTTTTGCCTGCTTTTGAGACCCCCTTCTTCCTACTGGGTTGCTTCACCAGCCTTAGTGTGAGGGGATGTGCCTAGTCTTATTACAACTTGATGTGCCATGTTTAGTTGCTATCAAGTATGTTAATACTCTACTGCGTACAACCAACATCATACTCAGGATATCAGAGATGAAACCCTAGAGTTGAGCTCACTGTGGGGAGGCCATCTTAGCAGTATTCTCTCAGACAAAGTGCTATGCCCACAAGACCACAGCTACTGACCTCTGGGAAGTGCTCTTGGAACTGCAGGGTGTACAAGCTGGTCAGGAGGAGTGTTGGCGAGTTCTGTGTCAATTTGGCATGAGCTAGAGTCATTTGAAAAGAGGGAACCTCAATTGAGAAAATGCCCCGACCATAGCAGAGTCTGTGGGACATTTTCCTGATAAGTGACCAATGGGGAGGGCCCAGCCCATCCTGGACCATGATCCTGGATGGTCTAAGAAAGCAAGCTGAGTGTGCCAGTAAAAGCATCACTCCTCCGTGGGCCCGGCCTCGGCTCCTCCTCTGACTTCCCTGGATGATAGGCTACAAGTGGTAAGCAGAAATAAACACATTCCTCTCCATGCTTATTTTAGTCATGGTTCTTTATCACAGCCACAAGGAAATAAGACAGGACAGGGCAGATTCTACTGTCCAGAACAGAACGTTAGCAAGTTTAGCTGTGAGGATATTTATTTCAGGGTAGGAAATGGTGTGAGCAGAAGGCAGAGTGGGAATATAAGTACAGGGAAGGTAGCCTGTACTTAGGTTAGCAATACTCTGGTAGGACTGCAGTTAATTCAAGGCCAGCCTGCTCTACACAGTTAAATTTCCAGGCAAAAGTGCACCGTGAGACCATGGCTCGGGAAGACCAAAAGCAAACAAGCAAAATCCAACCAAACTGGGGCTTACAGTATAATATACAGAGGATGGAAAAGTAGAAATTAGCTCATAATAGCTGAGGGTAGGTTGGGACTATGATGTGTGCGGGTGGCTTGGGAGAGCTGAGTGAAGAAATTTGGCTGAATTTGATAGGCCCAGGTAACCTGCTAGACTGACTCAAAGTTGAATGACTTGGGGTCAGGCTAGAACAGGTAAGAGGATGTTATTGTATGGGGAATGATCTCTTGGTGGCAGAGTTTAAAGGGTCCTTGAGATAATGTGAGCAAGACCTGCATTGGCAGAGAAAAATTACAAGCCTTGGGGACAGATGATCAGAGAGCCACCAGGACAGAGAGTCCAGTGTTTGAGCCAGGAGAGGCTAAATAATACTGCCATGAACAAGAGAGCCGGGCGGTGGTGGCGCACATCTTTAATCCCAGCACTTGGGAGGCAGAGGCAGGTGGATCTCTTTGAGTTCGAGGCCAGCCTGGTCTACAAGAACTAGTTCCAGGATAGGCTCCAAAGCTACAGAGAAACCCTGTCTCGAACCCCCCCCCAAAAAAAAAAGAGCGAGGCAGACAAGGAATACAAAGGCTGGGTTTGGTTGTGAAAATTTGCTAGTATCTAACTTGACAAACTTTTGGGAGCAACGAAATAGTGCTTTGTACTCAGTATTCGGGCTGTGGAAATTTTGGCTAAACTGTTGGAGCCAGAAGGGCTGGAGATGTAGCTCAGTCAATAAGAGTACTTACCTTGCATATATGAAGCCCAGGTTCCATATCAAGCAACACATAAACTGGGCATGGTGGTACATGCCTGGAATCCTGGGACCCAGGGGGTGGAGACAGGAGGATCAGAAGATTACTCTTGGCTGCAGAGTGAGTTTGAGGCCAGCTTGTGAGGTGTGAAACTCTCAACCAACAACAAAACAACCTGGGGGGCACGTGTCTCATAGAGGGTTTAAGTGATACAAAGTGTTTTAGAATTATAATTAGGAAAGTAAGTTAACTAACCTTTTTAATTATTTTGCCAAGCTCAAAATCAGGTCTTCTGCCGATTGAGTAGTCTGCCTTCACTTCAGAATATGTGTCATTGATTATTGCCAAGAACATGTTCTGAGGAGAAACAGTCAAATATTTTCAATAAAAACTTACTTAGGGGTGGGCGTGTAGCTCAGCGTTAGAGTGCTTGTCTAGGATGTCCTGAGTTTGGTCCCCAGCATCCCATCACATGCATACACGCATGCACATGTGCATACATACACGACTTTGGCAGCTGGGTACTGCAGCAAGTGCCTATAGTTTGGCTACTTGGGAAGGTGAGGAAGAGTCAAGAGTCTTATTCCAGCAAGGCCACACCCCCTAAGTCTCCCCCTAATAGCTGGGAACAAGTGTTCAGGGCCACAACTTTGTGACTAGTCTGTGATGAAGGAGAAGGATGGGTGTCGTTCTTACCAGCAGCACGAAGAACACAAAGAAGATGAACGTGATGAAGTAAATGGGCCCCAAGATCCAGTTGGCTTGCTGGATACCAGCAAAGTTAAAGTCTCCAAGGACAATTCGAAATTGTGCAAATCTTTGATGAGAAGAAAGAAAAACATTAGAAAATGTCCAGCTCTTCATTTACATACATGACAACTTGGGGTTGTTAATAATGTCTCTGGCTGCATAAGGCATATGCTCTTGATTTTTTTTTTTCAGTGCTGGGGACTAAACCTAAGACCTCACGCATGCTAGGTTAAGTGCTTTACCATTGAGCCACAACCCAGCTCCTCCTCTGGCTTTAATTATGCTGCCACAGCATCCTAAAATCAGACATAGCATGGTAGAACACAGGGAGAGGGGGAGGTTGAGGCAGGAGATCAGGAGTTCAGTGTCAGCCACATTACATAGCAAATTTAAGGCCTTTGTAGACTGCAGGGAGCCGCAGGCAAAACACCATTACAAGATGGCGATTTCACCCAGGTAGTTCAGAGGTAAACAATTCCATATTTGGCAATGCTCCAGGACTGAGTGTCCAGGAGCTTCCCGAATGCGTTTCAACTTTGGGGGTCCCTATCCAATCCTGAGGGTCCTGGTGTCCACAGGCTTATCTGCAGCCAACTGAGGTTCGAACCGTGTCTTTTTTCCCTATATAAGCAGCCTCCATTTGGAGCTCGTCCCTTTCGCATCCCCTTCGCCTCTCACTTCTGCACTCCCTACCATTTGCTTTCCCTCCCTCTTTTCCCCGTAAAACTTTCAACCGAGAGGCTCTCTAAATAAAGCGTGATACGGGAAGAATTCCTGAGTGTGGTTGTATTCCTGCTGGTCGGGGGTCGACTAGAGTAGACTACATACTCATAGCACCCTCTCCCAAAGGTGGCTCTGCTGGGAAAGGGCCTGCCATGAGAGCAGAAGAACCTGAGCATGGGTCCCAAGCACCCATGTGCAAGTTGAGCATGGAGGTGCATGTCTGCGATCCAGGTGCTGGGGCAGGGGTGGGGTGGGAAGCAGAAATAGGTAGATTCACTGGCTGCCACCAAGTGAGCTCCAGGTTCAGTGACAGACAGACCTTGTCTCAAAAAATATAATTGAGTGGTGGAGATGACTTAGCAGGTCAGGGTGCTTGTCCCCCAAACTCGAGAAAATAAGGCTCCCACATGCTGTCCTCTGACCTTTACATGTATACCCCCCCACCACCACACAATTGAAAAACCAAGTGGAGAGAGATTAGGGAAGCACCGGATGTGGCCCTCTGGCCTCCACCTGCACACACGTATGCACGAGCTCACACAAATCATATGTACAGCACACATGTGCACACATGCAAGGAGCAAAAAGAGGAACTTCAATAGCTGATCATGCAGTTGAAATGGTAAATGTCCTGTTCCTCTGCTTGTGCCCACACAACAGAGTATTACTCAGTCACAGCGAGAGGGAAATGCTGTCACTTGCAGGCAAGTGCATGGAAGAGGAGGACACCATAGTAAAGTCAGTCACAGACAGAAGAACAGCGTCACTTTTGTCTCATGGATGGGAACACATGAATAAAGGACGACCCAGAAGTGGAGGAGGGACCGTCAGCCACTGTGAAGGCGTAGCAGGGATGAGCCAGCACTCTCTGTCGCTGCCCAGGGAAGGAGTCCACAGAAACTGGAATTTTCTCTACAGACAGAAGTTGTTCTATCTACTCAGGAGATAAACTGTAAACCAGACTGGACATGGTGGCTTATCCCTATAATTCTAACACTCAGAAGGCTGAGGCAGGGGCATTGCTGTAAGCTTGAAGTCAGCTTCAACATAGATCTGTTTTCTTTCCTTTTTTTTCTTTTATACTGGGTCTACTAGCTAGGCTGGCCTTGAACTTGCGATCCTCCTGCCTTAGTCTCTCTTCTTTCTTTTTTTTTGTTATTTTTTGAGACAGGGTGTCTCTGGAACCCACCTTAGACCAGGCTGGCCTTGAACTCACAGAGATCCATCTGCCTCTGCCCCCCAAGTGCTTGGGATTAAAGGTGTGTACCACCAATGTCTGGCTTGCCTCAGCCTCTTGAGTCCTGTGAATATAGGTGTATGCCCCATACCTTCCTTTTATAAAGCTATTTTTATGTATTAAAAAGTTATATGTTTTGTATTTAAAAGGGAGCCTGGCTGTATAGCCCACGTTGGCCTCAGCTCAGATCTTCCTGCTTTGGCCTGCTGAGTGCTGGATACAGGCACGCACCACCACACCTGGTTTTAGACGCTGCTGTGAAGCACAAGGCTTGCACGTAAGCAGGAGCAATCCAGTTACCAGGGAAAACCTACTCTGGAGACGACTTCTGTGGGGAAGCACAATTTCCTCTGCTCAAGGAAACACTCAAGGAAACACTGGAACCCACTTCCGTTACATATTCTCACTTCCGGTTAAAAATTATTTTTCTAACATGACCTACCAACGATTAAAAAACAGATAGCACCACCCATTTTGATTGTCCAGGGGCAGACTTCATTTTGAGTGTGATGGATATTTAGCCTTAAATGAACTACAGGACCAAGCTTTAAAAGAACTGTTTGTCCCGGGGCTATCTGTGGCTTCCCAGCCAGAGACCATAAAGACACTGTGCTAAGAGCTTACATGGAATTTTGAAAAGTGGAAAAGTCATCGACCTGTGACCCGAAAACAAGGAACCCCAGCTGGGCATACGCGGAGAATATAATAAAGAACATGACTGCAAACCCTACTATGTCCTTCATGCAGCGGGACAGGGTCGATGACAGCTGAGACATGGTCTCATTGAAGCTTATGAATTTGAATATCTGAAAGAGATATAAAACAGGAGTCAAAATACTCAAACAGAGCTGATTAGAAGCAGGAAAGTTAATTTCAGTAGAATCCTTCAAGTAAAAGGAGACAATGGGAATCAAGGGTGTTTAGAGATGTCAGTGATCATTTAAAGGTCAAATTAATATCTTACTTACTTTTTTGGGATTTGTATGGGTGGGGGGTTGTGGGGAGAGTGTGCCACAGCGCACAGGTGGAAGTCAGAGGACAGCTTGTGGGAATTAGCTCTTTCCCAAGGATCAAACGATGCCACCAAGCTTGAGCAAGCACCTTCACTTGGTGCCAAATTACTTTCAGAATTCACTTACTGCTGGGTGGTGGTGGCGCAGGCCTTCAGTCCCAGCGCTCAGGAGGCAGAGGCAGGTGGATCTCTGAGTTCGAGGCCAGCTGGTCCACAGAGTGAGTTCCAGGACAGCCAGGGCTATACAGTGAAACCCTATCTTGAAAAACAAACAAACAAACAAAACAAAAGTGTACAAACTAGTGGGAGAACTGCTCCCCTCCATCTGAGGTAATAGTTTTACTAATACATATTAACTTGGGTTATGTAATAAAAAAGATATAAATACCTTTATCCATGCAAAGAAAATAGTAATAGCAATTATGTTGTTATAGTAGATTTGCCAATATGCGAGGAAATAGAAGTCTGGGTAGTTTTTGGTGTTTTTCAGCAGTCGTCCGAGTAGGATAAAGCTCTGCAAGTTACAGTATGCATAGAAAGAGACAGCCAGGAAACACAGCTGCAGGGGAAGATGGCAAAGGCCACTATAGTCAAGAGGTAGTTGGAGACTCTCTCTCTCTCTAAATTTCTCTCAGCCTTTAAAAAACACATGAAAAAAAAGCTCACTAAGTGTTTAACGAAAAGGGAGGAAAAGATAGGATCTAGGCTTTTAAAGTAACTTTGTGAAAAGTGGCTTATCAAGGCTGTTTTTGTCAACACACAAGGGAGACCCCAGCCAATCAACACTGCCTGTGACTGCTCAGAAGGGGACTTTGATCAAGAAGTCTGAGAACATACAAACACCTCTCTGGTCAAGTCTACTGCAGTTCTCTGTGCTTTCACACGGAATTTCATGCATCCCCATTGCCTGGTCCCTGGTCCCAGTTACAGCACAGAGAGGTAGCAGGCAGCTTGCGTAGCAGCCCGTGATCAGTTTTCTGCTGCGCCTCCCAGTCCACGACTTGCGGGTGAGAGGTCACACTGTCTCCAGCTATCGGAGCCTTGATGAGTGGCAAGTCCACCACAGACTGCGAGCTGCAGGTGACAGGGAGCAGTGACAAAGTGACAGCAGGCTTTACTTGGAGATGAGGAAGCCTTTCCTGCAGAGGCCAGTGCCTGGCCTCCCACCTCCCATGTGTCTGGATGTGGCCTGCAGAAAACTGTGCCCAGCTGGCTGACTAGGGCAAGGCCTTGCCGTGGTTTTCCCACTGTCCTTTGCACAGGTCTTCGAGCTGTGGCCTTGACTTCTTCTCTGCTCGGCAGGGTGATAGCCCATGCAGCACATAGCTGTTATGGAAGTGGAAGTCGCTCAGTTTACACTTAAAATATTAGAGTCACTTGTCTCGCAAAAAAAGACACTACTTCCTGGTCGTCCTAACCTGCCTGCCTGTCACTCGATGGTCTGAGGGCTTCTGCGTCACCCCACCCAAAAGCTGAGTCTTTCATGCTGTGTAATACTAAAACCAAACCAAACAAAAGCTTGCAGTCGACATAAATGCACCTCCTGAGGATGCTGTGCCGAGCTCTTTGAACGCCTTTGGATCCGGGTTATCCGAGGCATCGGAGATTTATAACTGCTTGGAATTTTTCCTTTGACAAACACTTACACAAATGCGACATTACTGGGGACACTAGAAAGGCATATGGGGCACTTCTTTATGGTGTGTGATGTGTGGTATGTGCGCGCGGATACATACACCTGGGTGAGCAAGCAGAGGCCAACGGAGGACATCGGGTGTTCTGCTCTCCCACTTTCTTATTCTCCTGTAGTAGGGTGTCTCCCTGAATCTGGAGCTGACAGCAAGGCTCAGCAACCCTCCTGCTTCTGCCCCACACAGCGCTGGGGTTCAGGGATGCATGGCCTCTCCTCCGCTTCTTTACATGGGTGCTGGGACTCAGACTCAGGTCCCCATGCTTGCACAATGCCTGCACAGCAAACAATCTTACCCACTGAGCCATCTTCCTGTAGCACGAATAATAAAAACCCAGAGACAGATACTGGGGTTCAGCTTGAAGGTCAGAAAAGCAAAGCACCTGATCACTGGCTCTTACCTCTACCTCAGACCGAAATGGCGATCCTGCCTCCACGAATCCTCAGACTGAGCCTGAGACCTGTCTCCTCCCATTTTATATTCCTCTCTAGGGCTGGGATTAAAGACGTGCACACTACTGCCCAGCTTCTGTGGCTAACTAGTGTGGCTACTGGGATTAAAGGTGTGTGCCACCACTGCCTGGTCTGCATGACTGACCAGTGTGGCTCTTGTACTCTTAGATCTTCAGGCAAGCTTTACTTATTAAAATATGAATGACATATCACATCTTCCTAGGCCATTTTCTTATTTTAAATTTTAGATTAGGTCTCAATATGTTGCCCAGGCTGGCCTTGAACTTCTGGAGCCTCCTACCTCAGGCTCCCAAGCAGTTGGGGTTATAAGCACTCTGTGCTAAACCTCACACAAATACATTTTGGGAGTGTGGATATCAAGACTTGTTATGTGCATTGAATCACAACACAGGCAAACACTTTCAATTCCAGCACCCAAGGGGCAGAGCATGGCAGATCTCAGTGAATTTAAGGCCAGCACATTCAGGGACAGCCAGGGCTCCAATGATCCTGGGGAGAAGGAGGAGAAGAAGGGGGAGGAGGAGGAGCAAGAGGAGGAGGAGGAGGAGGAGGAGGAGGAGGAGGAGGAGGAGAGAGAGAGAGAGAGAGAGAGAGAGAGAGAGAGAGAGAGAGAGAGAGAGAGAGAGAAACAAGAAGAGACTCATTTCTTAGGAGTCTTTGGAGTCTTATGGAGTCCTCTAGGCTCCTGCTGGCCCTCTCAAGGACTACGTCAGAGAAAACAAACAGACTTCTCTTTTCTTTTAGGGGTGTAGGATTAGACTGTCCTATGACAGCTCATTTTATATTTGATACTAGTAGCTTTTCAAGTAAGTCTTGGATCCTGTGTTTTATACATCTCCAGCTGACATGTGCAGACGTGAGCCCTTAGATCATACCGTGGCTATACTCACCACCAAAAGCAGCAGCTCCAGCCAGTTCCAAATACTTTTGAAATAGGCAAACTTAAACTCATTCAGCTTTCTCAGCTCTTGCGTTATGAAGACAAAAAGAAAAATACAGAATATGATTTCACAGGCTGCGATGAAGTAATCATAGTGGGTAACGTATCTGAGGAGCTTCACGGAGTAGAATTGCCATGAGGTGAGGAGCCCGCCCGTCGCAGGGAACTCTGCCACCAGCCTAGGAAATGAAGTCCGTGAAAGCTTTTCTAGGCTTTAGTATTTAAGTTGCTGTAAATCAATAATGACATATACCTCAACGTTAATCACTTATTTTGTACAAAAACCGTTTCCTTGGGGGCGGGAGAGATGGTTCAGTGGTGAAGAACACTTCCTGCTCTTCCAGAGGACCTGGGTTCAGTTCCCAGCTTCCACACATGGGCTTACAACTGGCTGTAACTCCAGGAAGTCACAGATTCGTGACATTAGCAATATTAGTCTGGTTAACTTCAATGTATGTGTGCTGGTTGGTTTTATGTCAACACAAGCTAGAGTCATTGGAGAGGAGGGAACCTCAACTGAGAAAATGTAAGCCTGGTTAACTTCAATGTATGTGTGCTGGTTGGTTTTATGTCAACACAAGCTAGAGTCATTGGAGAGGAGGGAACCTCAATTGAGAAAATGTAAGCCCTCTGCCCTTGACACACGTGCCGTGGCACGGAACATGCCCTGAAAGTAAATCTAATATACATGGTGGCAAAATGACTTAACGATGTGCATGAGTTCATCCCTGACATTTACAGTTCCCATGGCGACTTATTTTATTCATTAGCTGACTGCATTTCACATACAATTGTACACGCTGAACAGGTGCAATTATGAAGGATAGGTTTAATTTAAGGGCTGCATTTTTAATTTTTATTTATTTTTAATATTTTATTTTATTTATTTATTATGTATACAACATTCTGCCTCCATGTATGCCTGAAGGCCAGAAGAGGACGCCAGATCTCATTACAGATGGTTGTGAGCCACCATGTGGTTGCTGGGAATTGAACTCAGGTCCTCTGGAAGAACAGTCAGTTCTCTTAACCACTGAGCCATCTCTCCAGCCCCATTTTATTTTATTTTAAAAAGAAAACAAACTATCTTTTTTCATTTTACATACCAATCCCAGTTCCCACTCCCTCCCTTCCTCCCATCCCCTCCACCTTTCCCTCCATCCCACCCTTCCTCCACTCCTCAGAGAGGGTAAGGCACATGACTTTGGGGAAGGTCCAAGGCCCTCCCTACTATATCTAGGACTGAGCAAGGTATCCATCCAAAGAGAATGGGTTCCCAAAAAGCCAGTACAAGCAGTAGGGATAAATCCTGGTGCCCCTGCCAGTGACCCTGCAGTCTGCTCCAGTCATATGACTGTCACCCACATTCAGAGGGTCTAGTTTGGCTTAAGGGCTGCATTTTAAGTCACTGTATAATTTTCTTTCTTCAACTGTTGAATATAAGGTAGACCATAGAACATTTTAAAATAAGATACTTATAGCTGGGCAGTGGTGGCACACCCTTTTAATCTTAGCACTTGGGAAACAGAGGCAGGTGGATCCCTGTGAGTTCATGACCAGCCTGGTCTACAAGAGCAAGCTCCAGGACAGGCTCCAAAGCTACAGAGAGAAACCCTGTCTCAGGAAACAAACAAGCAAAAACCAAAAAACCAAAGATACTTATAGTCTTATTTATTGGTGTCACCTTTCCTATGCTCTGACAAGTCACACAGCTCAGAGGACACAAAGACAAGGCTGTGGAGTAATAACCTGCCTCTGTCCATCAGGCCCTGCCCTGTGGTCCCTGCAGCTAGTCAGGGCTCCTCTCAAAACACAGCTCTTTATGTCAGAGGAAGGAAATACGTTGCTCTCCTTGGCTGGCTTATCAGAGAACTCGCTGACCTCTAAACGTCAAGATCACATAGTCTGCTAAGACCAGTATTTTCTGGTTACCTTAGGACACAAAGAGCTGTACAAACAGAAGTATAACAACTTATTTCCCAAAACAAAATATAGAAAGAGTTTGAGGTTGTTCACTGCTGTTCGAGGTTCTCCACAATTTATGGTAATTAAGAACTGGCAGTAATTTAAGGAGCCACTGTTTCTACCACAACCCTAAGGGTACCCTAATTGTAAGTGCAACTGTTTTCGAAAATGCAAGTGAGATGCTGCCTAGCGGGTATGACCCGGCATCCGAACTGTTTCCTTTTGCACACAGTACACACTCGCCATTGGGCAAGGGAATGAAACAAAAGAAATGTGCAGACCAGTAAACAAAAGGGGAGACAGCAGAATTGACTCAGTTTCTCTGACAGGGTATAGGAGAAGTAAATAGAAATGATCATAGTGTTGACCATTGCTTCCTTTTTTTTAAAAAAGTTTCTTTTGTTTACTTTTTGTTTGTTTTTTGGCGACATGGTCTCTCTTCATATCCCTGGTTGTCCTGGAACTCACTATGTAGACCAGGCTCAACTCAAACTCAGACAGACCTGCCACTGCTTCTGGAGGATGGGGGTAGAAGGCATGTGCCACCATGCTCAGCTTGGCCATCATTTTTTTCTTTTTTTTTTAAGATTTATTTATTTATGTATACAACATTCTGCCTCCGTGTATGCCCGCACGCCAGAAGAGGGTGCCAGATCTCATTACAGATGGTTGTGAGCAACTGTGTGGTTGCTGCGAACCGAACTCAGGACCTCTGGAAGAGCAGCCAGTGCTCTTATCCACTGAGCCATCTCTCCAGCTCCACCATCATTTCTTAAACTAAATCCAGAGTCATTAAAAAAAGTGACAGTAAAACATTTCCAAATGCACAATGACTAAAACTTAATTCAAATCAATGTGCAAATGAATCAGATGTGTTTCTGGCTGTGCCAGCCAGCACCGCAGGACTTCACAGCAGCCCATGCCGAACACACAGCTCTAGCAAGGCACCGAGCACTGCTTCACACCACACACCACCAATGCAGACGGCCTCAAACACCTGAGTCAGATTCCTGAGCACTCCGTGGATTAGTGTTTTTACTGTTTGCGGAGTCTTCTGCTCCTAGAGAAATGGAATGATGGGATTATGGGAAACAGACTTGGAATTCTCCCACCACCATTCCTGCGTATGTAGGTACCTAAGCAAGACAGCTTTGAATTATATTGTGTAAGAACATTTGATTTTAGAAGTTGCTCTTTGTAGCCAGGTGTGGTGGTATACACTTTTAATCTGAGCACCTGGAAGGCAGAGGCAGGGGTGTATCTGTTGAGTTCAGGACCAGCCCTATCTACAGAGTAAGGCCCTGTTTTAAACTGGGGTAAGGAGAGAGAAAGGAGAGAGAGAAGGGGGAGAAAGGAGGGGAGAGGAGGGAGGGTAAAGAAGGAGGAATGGAGAAGGGTAAAGGAGGGAGGGGGACAAACGGGGAGGGAAGAGGAAGAGGGAAGAAAGGATGAGAAGGGAAAAGGAGAAAGAAAAGAAAAAATGCTGTTTGAGTTACTCATTTGAGCTATTTAAAAAAAAACAACAATGAATTTTGGCTTGGGACTAGGTCAGAATTTCCAGCAATTCCTGTCATGGCTCTGAACCTACTTCTACCATTTGGTACTACTTATGTGACGTGGCCTTCTCGGCATTGACAATTATAAAATCCAAATACCAATCAAGTCTGAAATATGCTGAAGATGCTCTGCATTCTACAGCATCAAACATTCAGCTGAGATTTGTTTATATGTGCACCAAAGAATTTGATGTTGCCTATCTCTCCGGCAGCTATTTCCCATGCCTCCTTCCAAACAGGAAACTGACTGTGTTTAGCTACCCGCCCACCCTATCACTCAGGGAATGGAGGTTCACGTTTCTGCTGCGCACAGTCAGCGTGTGCTGTTTCTTTTCCCGGGTTTGCTCCTAGAACCTCTTCCAGGCCTGGGTTCAGAGGCGACGCTAACTGAAAGAACTGTTGGCTGCCCTTCAGAGCACCATGCCATCTGCCCACAGCCCTTCAGAGCACCGTGCCGTCTGCCCACAACCCTTCAGAGCACCGTGCCATCTTCCCACAGCTCTTCAGAGCACCGTGCCATCTTCCCACAGCTCTTCAGAGCACCGTGCCGTCTGCCCACAGCCCTTCAGAGCACCGTGCCGTCTGCCCACAGCCCTTCAGAGCACCGTGCCATCTTCCCACAGCTCTTCTGGACCAGGAGCGCAAAACAGAAATCACCTGAGAAACGTGGAGGCAGACTTTTGAACTTACCATGAAAATTATTTTCCTTGATTCTGAAATTGCTCCTACATGGCAGAAATGATTTTTGTTGTTGCTATTTGAGGCTATTTAAATTGGGATTTTCTTTTACAACAAAAGCCTCCAAACTGATCCAGAGGTCAAAGAGCTGCGTTCCAAGTTAGGCCTTATATCCACTTCTTTCTGTTATCTAACAAGCCAGGCCTCAAAGCCTGGCTTACAATGAATATTTCCTGTGTGTCTACAGACTTCAGTGGACCGTCCAGCTGGGTCAGCCGGAATGATCTCAACCAGGCTTGCTAATAGAGCCACCATTTGACTGGCTTGACTCAGCATCTTGGAGTTGGCTTTGCTCTGCCTGCCCATCTTCCTCTTGCTTCCAACAAGCCAACGTACACATCCCCCCTTCACCGCAACTGCAGACATGCGGAGAGCAAACTGACATACAACCACACTACCTGCTCATGTGCCGCATATCTGCTAGCATCCCATTGGCCAAAGCAAGTCCTATGGTTGAGTCCAACGTCAAGGGCTAGAATAGACATCACAGTAGTACAAGTCTAAGAAGAACCAAAGCTACGTTTGTAGTGTATAATATACTCTTAAAAAAAAAAAGTCTAGGATGTGGCCACTGTTACATGTCATCTGAAATTTAAATAGTTAATTCTAATTGTGAATAGTTAATTCAGACGCATTCACTCGTGTGTGAAGGTCAGAGATCAGAACTGGGTATCTTCCTCTGTCAATCTCCACCCTGTTTTTTTGAGACAGGATTTCTCACTGATCCTGGAGTTCGCTAATTTGGCTGACCAGTGAGCTCCTGGAATTCCTTTGGCCCTTCCTCCTGCCAGCACACGGTTTTGCTCATCACTGAATTCGGCTTTTACATGGGTGTTGGAGACCCAACCAGGTCCTTGTGCTTGCACAGTGTCCTGGTCTCCTGGGAGGAGAGGGGGTTCTTTGTTGTTAGTTTATCAACTTGACACAAGCTAGAGTTGACTGAGAAGAGGGAACCATGAGATAATGCCCAGCTCATTGTGGGGGGTACTGGTCCTGGGCTGGGGGTCCCGGGTGCTAGAAGAAAGCAGAATGAGCAAGGCGTGAGGAGCAAGCCAGCAAGCAGCACCTCTCCACGGCCTCTGCTTCAGCTCCCACCTCAGTGATGGATGATGATCATGAAGTAAAAGCCAAACAAACCCTTTCTTCTCCAAGCTGTTTTTGCCCACAATATTTTTGCACAGCAATAGAAACCCTAAGATTTATACTTATGACAAGCATTTTACCAGCTGACTTATCTGCCCTGCCCATAACCCAAGAGATTTTAACAATCTGATTTTATGAAAAAATTATGACATCAGATATGTACAATTCCAGAATGACAGAGAAGGCAAGACTATATATCCTCACATCATACAAAACTAAAGTTTTGGTGGCAAGATGACTCTACAGTTACACAAGTCTGACCACCCAAGCTTGATTCTGAATCCACTGTGGGAGGAGAGAACAGACTCCCCAGAACTGATCTCCACACCTGGCACACCTGAGCATGAGCGTACGTGTGCACACACATGGATTATAAGACCTAGCATATTGTATGTGACTCTTCGCGTTCCTAAATGTGTCCTGAAATAATAAAAATTTGGATGATGTCGCTCTATTCTCTTCTGCACCCTTGGCAGAATGTCACATTATCTTAAAGCTATGACTTTAACCTCAGCACAGGTATGCAGAAACTGCAAACTGCAGTGAAGGCTTTGGATCCTTTTAAAATTCCATTTACCAAGATCAATAACTTCTGAGTCACTCACCTGACGATGCAAAACAGATTGACATTAGCATTGTATACGGAAAAATCAATAAAAACAACCCTGGTCCCTCTTGTGATCCAGTTGTGGAGTCGAAGGTCAGCAAATTTGGTTTGGGTTTCAGATTTGGATTTTGATAATGTGAATATATACCCTCCGTCTCGGTACACACCGACAAATCCCCAGTGCCAAGGGGCGTTGGCAGGAGAAGGTGAGTACTTCCATCTGTTAGACATCAAAAGAACACAGCAATGAGAAGCCCAGGTGGAAAGCATTCAAGAATTTAAGCTAACCTTTGATTTAAAAGAAGTAGCTTCAAAATAACTGAAATAGAAAGTTCAAAGTAGCTGAGACAATTGAGTTAGGACCAAAGACCCAGTGTGTTTTAGTTCTTATCATGGGCAACAGACGCATCCAATGGTTTTGCTGTACATTTGTGGTATGCCTGCATTTATTCATTCACAAACACACACACACACACACATTCACACACACACACACACACACATTCACACACACACACACACACACACACACATAATTGGGGGGGGTTGGCTTTTTGAGACAGAGTTTCTGTGTGTAGCCCTGGCTACTCCCTCTGTAGACCAAGCTGGCCTTGAACTCATAGAGACCCATCTGGTTCTGCCTCCTGAGTGCTGGGATTAAAGGTGTGCACCACCACTGTCTGGCTAATTTTTTTCAAAAAATGTTTATAGTTAAACCTTCTGGCTTTTAACTTATAATTACAAGAAAACCAAAAGAAGAATGTCTTGACTCCCCATTTTCAGTCTCCCTATTCAGTTTTCCCCAAACATATCTAAAAGGTCTATGATTATATGTATGACTTTATTACATTAATAAAAATTATATAAGTCCTCATGAATGCCCCAAACTCACCCAGCCTGGGCTATATATATGGCAGTATCCTGTCTCTAAGTAAAATAAATTCCCAAACTCATACAAAGAGTAAGTCAACAGACAAGAAGTCATACATACATCCTGAGATTGGAGGAGGCTATGTAAGAAAGGAAATGCAATCAGAGTTTGTAAGGAAAATATAGACTAATGAGTAAAGGCAGTCAAGTGTAACTAAGAGAGGCTAAGAGGAAGAGAAGAGGCAGGAACTGGAGGGGGCAGAAGAGAGCTGCGGTGACATCACCTGCCCCGCGGAAATACACACAACCGTAAAGTGACAGCCCTTGGAGGAGGTTCCTTAGAAACAGGAAGTACTTACCTAAAGAAGCGAAAGAGCAAAGAACAGCTGTCTCTAAAAGAACAGCTGTCTCTAGAGAGTGTGATGAGTAGGAAATCGATCTTTATAAACATTTGAATAACTAATAAATACTGAATACAGAAGGGTCGGCTCTGTCCCCGGCCATGATTATTACAGGACACCTGACCCAGAAAGTGTAAACAGCACCGACACCGGGAACATTGCCTAGAGGAGGTGGTACCAGTTCGTACTTTCACAGTTCAGTATAAGGTGGTGGGTCTGCACCCCCTCCGCCTATAATTGCCACGAACTCTAACTTCCTACAACTGCAAGTCCCAACAAACTTGTATGAGCTGTTTGGGTACCTTAGAATGGCAATAGAAAAGTAACTAAGACAGCATCTTCCGCAGGCATCATCAGATACAATGACGAAGAGCATCTCTGCCCCGTTTAGAACTGGAGCCACAGACATCACTTAAGTTGGGCACAGTGAGGAGGGAGGAGAGTGGCCGAGGATAACTCAGCACAAGCATAAAGCCAGCAGTTGGGGCAGGAATCTGTAATCCCAGAGCTCACGGGGTGAACACCATTGGATCCCTAGAGCTTATTGGCTGATCAGTATAACAGAATTGATGAGTTCCACCTCTAGTGAGAGACCCTGTCTCAAAAATGAAAGATGGAGTGATTTAGAAAGACACCTCTTGCCGGGCAGTGGTGGTGCACGCCTTTAATCCCAGCACTCGGGAGGCAGAGGCAGGCGGATCTCTGTAATTTCAAGGTTAGCCTGGTTTCCAGAGCAGGCTTCAAGGCTACAGAGAAACCCTGTCTCGAAAGACCCCTCTTTAAAAAAAAAAAATTAAAAAGATTTATTTACTTATTATGTATGCACACCGGAAGAGGGCACCAGATCTAATTACAGAGAGTTGTGAGCCACCAAGTGTTTGCTGGGAATTGAACTCAGGACCTCTGCATTGCTCTTAACCGCTGAGCCATCTCTCTGCCGCTACAGAGACACCTCTTGTTGATATCTTGCTTCCACATGCATGCACACACGCAGACGCCAGCGTGTCTATATATTTCTTATACCACGTGAAGCTCTCCCCCCTCTCCCGTCAGATGGGGTCACTTTTGTGTTCTAAGCGCTACTATAGCCCAGGCTTCTTCCCCTGCTGTTTACAGAGTGAACCACTCCAACCAGCAGCTCCCAGCTCCCGTCACTCACAACACAGACTTATTTCTGTAAAGATACTAGGTACCTGCTAGAAAAGGTCACCAGTTTCATATTGCTTACTCTGTATCACTTTTGAGGCCAAAATCAGACAGGTCTTCGTTTTCAGCTGTGTATTTATCGTAACAGTCGCTCAGCAGCGACTGAAACGCTGAGTAGACCTTGCAAGTGTTGTTGCGGACTCTCAGCTGCCGTACTCTGGCGACTCCGAGAAGAGTGTTCTCGTAGTAGATGCGGCTGCTGTTCTTCAAATTGTACAGCGACTGGTTATTGTACCACGAGTCCCAGTACAAGCCCTCCAGAAGTGGTCCTTCCATGAACTTTACAGAGAAGGGCAAATATCATGGGAAGAAAAAGAAGACAAAAAGCCTTCATGGCAACAGAACCTGTAGTCACACGTGGGATTCTGAGTGTAAGTATTGACCGATACAGCACTTCCGGCAATGCCAAATGCTGCTGGCAAAGGCCACAGCAATGCTATTTCTCACTGTCCCTGTTCCATCTTAAGTGATCCCAAGTCCAGGATGGCTGTCCCCATTTCTTGTTGTCTCTGCCATCAGCCGCACAGACAATTAAAAGGGTAAGGACGATTTCTAGTCCCTGTTTCCTACTCATGACTTCTTGGATCTTATCTCACATTTGTCCTTTCTTACTAGGTTTGCCTGGTCACCAGGACAGAACACCGGCCTCAGCTCCGGTGTAGGGGAGGAAAGATTTGTTTCAGTTAAGTTTCGGTCCGCCTTAGCAGGAAGAGTGTGGCAGAACAGGGCGGCTCAGACCCCAGTGGCCAGGAAGCAGTGAAATACCTGAGCTTGCTTCCAAATTCCCCGGGTAGCTAACCCGCTCAGAAGAAGGCCATCACAGGCATACCGCAGGTCTGCTCCATCACCCTGCTTCTCTAGGTACCTAAGCTAACCACCGTATCCCCCACGCTCAGAACATGACGGTCTCCTGGGTAAATTTCAGCTTCCCAGTGTGGCGTTAACGATCTGACCTTTGTCCATTCGTTTCTACTTCATCTTCTCTGGGCTTGCACTGCAAATTCAGCTCCACAGGCATCGCACACAGCACCCGCTCCCTATTCCTAGGATACCTTTTCTTTACGGCCCTTTAAAATGCATCCACACTGCCTCCCTCATCCTTTACATCCAAATGTTTGTGACACGGAGATCAGAAGTTCTCCTCCTTGGTCACTCTTCCTTCCCCATGCATGACTTGTGCTACGTGTTACAGAAGACCTGTGTATCCCAGTGCGAGTGAGGAAGGAGCCACTCTCGTGTGATTAAACACAAAGTCATGCACACATTGCTTTCTTAAAAAATTATATACAGCATATTACTATAACACAGCAGAAGGTTGCATATATAAAATTATGAATATTATCCATTCTGGGCAATTAAAAATTTGTAAGAGCCAGTGATGGCAGCGCACGCCTTTAATCCAGCAATGGGGGTGGGGAGGCAGAGGCAGGCGGATCTCTGTCAGTTCAAGGCCAGCCTGGTCTACAAGAGCTAGTTCCAGGACAGGCTCCAAAGCTACAGAGAAACCCTATCTCAACCCCCCCCCTCCAAAGAGGAATTTGTAAGACTGTCACTCATATAGATTTTATATACACAGTCCTAGGCTGATGTTAGTGCTCACATAACAAGTCTTTTTCCAAGGGAAATGGGAATATTTGAGAAAAGTATTAAAAATTTAAACTTAAAAAGAACAGTATCACATTGTGAACATAAAGATTCACAATAAAGGGACTGGAGAGATGGTTCAGTGGTTAAGAGCACTGCTTGCTCTTCCAGAGGACCCAGGTTCAATTCCCAGCACCCACATGGCAGCTCACAACTGTCTGGAACTCCAGTTCCAGTTCCCTCACACAGACATAGATGTGGGCAAAGTACATAAAATAAAAATAAATTTTAAAAAGATTCACAATAAATGCCACTGGTTGATTTTCTAATAAAGAAATAATACTCATTTTTATTAATTCCTTTAACAAATATTCCCTGAGCATTTCCTACATGAGGAAGGGTTTATAGACTGTGAATTTGTCTTTTTGATTCCTTAAAGCTGCGGCTCGAACCCAGGGCCTTCCACTTAGTAGGCAAGCACTGTACCACTGAGCTAGCCTCTAACCCTTGGCTTATGGGCTATCTAATGCTACTTCATCAAGTCACGCATCTTACCTTCCAAAAGTCAGTTATGCTGCGAATGGACCTAAAGCTGCTTCTGTCATCGTCGGGGAGGGACGTGTCCACAAACAGAGAAGACATTACTTTGTTTAAGTAGTACATATGTGGATTGACCATCCCAAAAGTCACTGAGGAGAGAATGTCTTGATTCAGTTTGTAGTTTAACATCCCACTTCAGTAGCATTCAAAAATATTAATTTCCCCTGCTTTAAAAAATTCAACATTGTCTAAGTATAATTTTTTACATTTATTTTACATTACACACACACGTGCGTGCACGTGTGTCATGGTACAAATGTGGAGGTCAAAGGACAATTTGTGAAAGCTGAGTCTCTCTTTTTATTATGTGGTCAGGAACTGGGATTGAACTCAGGTCACCCTGCTTGGTTGCCAAGTGTCTTTATCCCTGAACTGTCTCTGCTATATCTACTTAAAGCCAGAAATAGACAAAGCAGATAGAAGCTTTCATCAACCCTTGTACTAAAGGGAGACATGGGTTCTTCAGTTTTTATAAATATATATTTAATATTTTATCTTTAAAAAATGAAGTCAAGGCAGGCAGTGGAGGCACACATCTTTAATCCCAGTGCTTGGGAGGCAGAGGCAGGTGGATCTCTGTGAGTTCAAGGCCAGCCTGGTCTACAGAGTGAGTTCCAGCACAGGCTCCAAAGCTACACAGAGAAATCCTGTCTCAAAACGCCCCCCCCCCAAAAAAAGTCAAATTCGGACTGGTGAGATGGTTCCATACTTAACAGTACTTTCCATGGAAAACCAACAAGTAGAAGGGGAAGGAGAGAAACAACCACGCAAAGTTGTTCTCTGACTTCATGTGTATGTGCCCCTCATTCATACACACATACACAAATATTTTTTAAATGAGGTCACGTTATATCCATGATTCTACCGTTGGTTTTTTCTTCACATTAAAACAGGCAATACCACCTTGAATTCAGCCAGTGAGGCTTATAAATCTCATCATAAGGATGCTATCTTTTACTACAGAGTTACATCATAATTATGGAATGTTTGGAGTGTGTGTGTGTGCATGCGCAGACGTGCAAGTGGGTGCTCATGCATGTGGGGGGCCAGAGGGCAACATCAGGGGGCGTTGTTTCATTTTTGCACCTGGACCTCTGCTTAGCCTGGACGTCTCACAGGGATCTGCGCGTGATGAAGGCGGGAACCAACGCCCCACGCTGTCCTCTGACCACATGCTGTCACACGCACACAGCAAGTGAGCGTATGCCGTTCTCCAACAGTTGTGTTTGTTCTGCAGTGGCTAATGAATCACCTTACTGTAGATTTAGGCTGCTTTCTTTGTCTTAAGTGTTCAAAAATCTCTGAATCAGTAGGATTATAAATAATCTTTTGGCTCATATTTTCTACTTTCTAAATGCTTGGTAATAAGCATGTGTTTGTGTTATCTCTATAACCAAGCCTTTATTAACCAGTCTAAGGTACCTTATCAAGTGGGCCACAATTGCCTTTAATCTTGGACACCCATTCCTACAATACCAATTGACTGTGTAATTGGTATACAGGCTACACATTCGGAGATGAGAAAAATCCTGTTTGTTAGCTTCTAGCTACATGCATTGGGCGGTTTAAATACAAAACATCACCAAGTTTTTCACCTACTAAATTGATGCCATGGACCCATGGCAGCAGGGACATGTAGTAGATTGAGATGTTCTCCTTGCCTGCCTTAAAAAATTGCATTTAGTCAACACAAGTGTATTTTATTATTAATTATGCAGCAGTTTAGTGACAAGGATGAGACTTATGGTCATCCCCAAACTTTACATTGGGTCCCTTTTGTACTTTTTATTTATGGAACCAAACCAATACATCTCTATGGCTCTGAAAGAAATTAAATTCAACTGTCAACCTGGGGGATTATGTTTAAATAGATTCTCCAAATTAAAAAAAAAATCATATTCAGTCAGTGATGACCATGGAAGTTTTCCATTAACCTGTGGCCTAGCTTTGCCCCTTAGAAACTGGAAAGTGTTCACACAGCACAGCTTCAGGGAAAAAAAAAAAAAAAAAAAGAAACTGGAAAGTCTGTCCATCATAGGATAACGATCTCTAAAATTTCACAGCTCTCTGAGTTTTTATTTTTCACCTCCACATTTGAACTACTAGTTCAACTGGCATTTTTAGCTATGGCTGTGTACTTACGTATACACAGATTTACTAAAAAAACAAAGTAGAGTAACAACTCCTCAAGCGTGGTGTTAACTTCTGCTTCCCGTCTGTAATGCAAGTCATGTTTGGAAGTCCCTGCGAGATGTAAAACAAACATTTCTTTATATTACTGGGTAGCAATAACGTACATAAGTAACCAAGATGGGGAAAACAACGATTTTTAGTGCCTTCTGGTTCCTTTTTACTTCTCACTACTAAATTTTGCTATGGAGCGGGTAGTCATCCTATGATTTTCACATACAAGTGTTTTCCCCAAGGTTCTGTTGAGACACAAATCAAACACCTCCTTCTGTCCCTAAAGCTTTCTCCACCCTCATTGCAGCTTCTGGGGAAAGACAAGGTCCAGCTGCGGAGAAGGGCTGCAGCTGCAGCGGTCAAGGGCGCAACTCCCTCACCCACGGAGGTGACAGCCTAGCAAAGGACTTCCCTCGGTGACAGCGCTGGGGATGTGGGTCAGAGTTCCTTCCTGGGTACACCCACCCTCACCTCCTCGGTACCACCAAGTGGCCTCGGCCATCGCGGACAGGACCACACGGTCCGTTCCACTCCACCCGTTCCACCCCCTGCCCGCCCCGCGCCTGCGCGGTAGCACCGCAACGCGCTAACCTGGCAACTGCACCCTCCCTACGTGCGCAGTGCAGAAGCTAGTGCGCTTGTACGACAAGGCACAGCCTCGCTTGTCGCTTCACCTTCCAAGGGTTGAGTTGTGGCTTTTATCCCGGGCCACAGGTTTATTTATAGCTTTGTTTTCTGAATGCAATAATAATAATAATAATAAGTTTCACTACCTACAGCATTAACTAAGTGGCTAAAAAAGTGGTCTTTTATTGATTTAATAGAAACAATTAAATTAACAGTATCACAAAAACAAACGCTGATGGGCATGGTGACCCAAATTCGGTCATACAAGCCTTTAGGAGGCAAAGACCATAGAGGGTCTGGACTTAGGGGCCAGCATTGGCCTAAATGTGCAGACCTGGCCTCAGAAAACAAACCCGCTGAGCTCCATCCACAAATCCTCCGTGTGCTCACAAGCCACTTAACTACATCTACATGTGGAGACAAACGCTGGTCCGTATCTAGATGTGCAGCTGTGGGTTTGTTTGTGCGTGATATGACCTGGCAGGAGGTGAGGCATGAGTAGGCAAAACTTTAGAAGTTTGTACTGTGTGTATCTGCATTATTTATTATGAAAATGGAGAACTTTAAAGTATATGTAATACAGGGGTCTCTAGAGGAACATAGCTGATGGAATGAAATCTATCTATAAAAAGGGATTTGGTAGAGTGACTTGCAGGCTATGGTCCAGCTCGTCCAACTATGTCTGTCTACCAAGAGAAAGCCCAAGAATCAGCAGTGGTTCAGTCTGAGAGCCTGTGTGTCTCGTTTGCTCTTTAGTATGCGCCAGAATCCAGAGATGTAGGCTCTAATGCCGGCGAAGCGAGAGCAAGGGCAGGCAAACAGCAACTTTTCCTTTAGCTAGGTGACCAAGAGAAGCTGTAAGGCCAGACTTACGGTGGTTCTTTGGAGCCCAAATGATCCAGTTAACTAAAAATCCCTCACAGGTGTGCCTAGCAACTAGGGTTTTTAGTTAATTCTAGATGTAGTCAAGTAGACAACTAAGAATAACATTGCACGTCAGAAGCACCTTTTCTAGCAACTATATGTGATCTATGTTGTGTAAGGGCACGCTGGAGAGCTCACACCTACGGCCTCACACAATCTACCATTGAGCAGATGGGGTCACGGTTGTTTTATGCTATGGTTATATGACTGTACCACAGAACTTAACTGTCTTTTTAAAGGCTTGTTAAAGGCTCGTTCCAGCCTTTTGGCATGATGGGTAGTGTTGTTAGGAGACACTTTTATGTGTTCTTTTGTACTTTTTTTTCAGCCCTGGGAATCATCAATTTCACAACTTGTTTTTCTCCAGTCAGCCCCAAATAGTATCTTGTAGTTTTAATCAAAGGCTTTTCCTTATTGCAGGCAAGACAGGGCATTTCCCCCCGCCCCATGCCCTCCCAAAAAAAGACAGTGGAAGTTAAGACAGAGGCATGAGAGGGGAAGGAGCCCTTCAGGTCAGAATCTAGTGCACCCCTTCTTGGTCACCAAGAATCAATAAACTTTAACACAGTTAAAGAAGCCAACATTGTCTGCAGACATCATGCATGTTTTCCCAAAGACATCTCAAATAACGATATTTAAAAAAAACAAAACAAAACAAAAAAAATATATGATCCAGGTGAGGTGATTCACTCCTGTAATCCAGCACTTGGAACAGAGAGGCAGGGAGATCAGTAGTTTGAAATTGTTCTTGGTTGCATAGCGCATTCAAAGGCATTGTCAGGGTGGAAAGACGATTGGGCAGATAGTTTAGATCAAGTGTGGTGTTGAATCTCAATTGTTAACTTGATACATCTGGGAAGCAAGATCTTCCTTCGAGGAATTGACTCTACCAATGGCCTGTGGGCATATCTGTTGGACATTTTCTTGATTGCTAATTGATGGAGACCAGCCTAGCCCACTGTGGGCAGTGCCACCTCTAGGCCGGTAGCCCTAGATTGTAAGTAAGCTGAACAGAGCCAGGAAGCAGCATTCCTCCGCAGTCTCTGCTTCAGTGTCTACAGCCAAGTTCCTGCCTTGATTTCCCTTGGTGATGGATTGTGACCTGGGACTTGTAAGATGAAATCAACCCCTTCCCTTTTAATTTATTTGTGGTCACTGTTTTTTTGTTTTTTGTTTTTTAGGATAGCTACACCCACTTGTTTCTTAGGTCCATTTGATTGGCATATTTTTTCCCCAACCCTTTACTCTGAAACGATGCCTGTCTTTTTTTAATATTTACTTTTTTATTGATATTTATTGAGCTCTACATTCTTCTCTGCTCCCCTCCCTGCCTCTCCCCTCCCCCCTTCAACCCTCCCCCAAGGTCCCCATGCTCCCAATTTACTCAGGAGATCTTATCTTTTTCTACTGTCTATTTCCCATGTAGATTATATCTATGTAACTCTCTCTTAGTGGCTGCACTGCTGTCTAAATACTCTGGGATTGTTGTTTGTAGGCTGGTTTTCTTATGTTTAAAAACCACCTATGAGTGAGTACATGTGATAATTGTCTTTCTGTGTCTGGGTTACCTCACTCAAAATAATGCTTTCTAGTTCCATCCATTTTCCTGCAAAATTCAAGTTGTCGTTATTTTTTTCTGCTGTGTAGTACTCCATTGTGTAAATGGACCACATTTTTCTTATCCATTCTTCAATCGAGGGGCATTTAGGTTGTTTGTCTGGCTATGACAAACAAAGCTATTATGAACATAGTTGAGTACATGTCCTTGTGGCAAAATTGAGCATCCTTTGGATATATACCCAAAAATGGTGTTACTGGGTCTTGAGGAAGGTTGTTTCCTAATTTTCTGAGAAATCACCACACTAACATCCAAAGGAGTTGTACCAGCTTGCATTCCCACCAGCAATGCAGAAGTGTTCCCTTTTCCCCACAACCTCTCCAGCATAAGTTGTCATCAGTGTTTTTGATCTTGGCCGTTCTTACAGGTGTAAGATGGAATCTCAGAGTTGTTTTGATTTGCATTTCTCTGATGACTAAGGATGTTGAACATTTCCTTAAGTGTCTTTCAGCCATTTTAGATTCCTCTGTTGAGAGTTCTCTGTTTAGGTCTGTACTCCAGTTTTTTAATTGGATTATGTGGTCTTTTAGTGTCCAATTTCTTGAGTTCTTTGTATATTTTGGAGATCAGACCTCTGTCTGATGTGGGGTTAGTGAAGATCTCTTCCCATTCTGTAGGTTGTCGTTTTGTCTTGTTGACCGTGTCCTTTGCTTTACAGAAGCTTTTCAGTTTCAGGAGGTCTCATTTATTAATTGTTTCTCTCAGTGTCTGTGCTGCTGGGGTTCTATTTAGGAAGTGGTTCCCTGTGCCAATGCGTTCAAGTGTACTTCCCACTTTCTCTTCTATAAGGTTCAGTGTGGCTAGCTTTATATTGAGGTCTTTGATCCATTTGGATTTGAGTTTTGTATATGGTGATAGATATGGGTCTATTTTCAATTTTCTACATGTTATGCCAGCATCACTTGTTAAATATGCTTTCTTTTTTCCATTTGATATTTTTTGCTTCTTTATCATGTGGTCACTGTCTTATCACAACAACAGAAACCAAATTAGGACTTCCAGGGCTTACTGTGCAAGTATCAGGACCTGAGTTTGCACCTCAGACCCCAAGGCAAAAACTCTGGGGAGGTAGCACACACTCAGAAGCCCAACTCTGAGAAAGTAGGTCCTGGGGCTCACTGGTCAGTCAGCCTAGCCCACTGTGAGCCCTAGGCCAACGGGAGACCCTGTCTTAACCAACAAGAAAGATGATTCCTGGGGAGCTGAACCTGAGGTTGCTCTCTGGCCTCCACATGCACTGGCACACACATTTCATGCTCTTTCATACACACATGTGCATGCACATGAATACAAGAGTACACAGACACAAAAACAACAAGTGAACGCTGCTTACTTAAGCCCCAATGTTTGTGACCTGTGTTAGCACCCATCCCTAAATCTGTCTTTCAGAACTGTCAAGCATAGTGCCCGAGTATTCTGCCTAATCCATCCCTAAAATTGTCTAGTTTTAGAAACCATAGATAAATCAACTCAAAAAAGGGATTGAGAACAGTGTGCAGACCTGGGTAACCCAGACACAGAAAGACAATTATCACATGCACTCACTTATAGGTGGTTTTTAAACATAAAGCAAAGAAAACCAGCCTACAAATCACAATCCCCGAGAACAAGTGTGTGAGGTAGCACATGCTTGAATATCTGGGCACTTGGGAGGCTGAAGCAGGAAGGTTTTGAGTTTGAGGCCACCCTGAGCTACACTTTGAGACTGTGCTGAAGAGGAGGAGGACGGAGAGGAAGAGGAAGAGAGAGGGAAGAAAGAAGAGGTAACCTGGAACTCTGAGATTTAGGGGCTGAAGCAGCACAAGAGTATTCAAGGACAGTCACTGATGTGTCTTTCATCGATGCAAATCTCAACCACGTGAAAAGTACCCTCTGGAGAGGCTTCCTCCTTCCTCAGTTCCTGGCCCCTCCCACAGCAAACATTCTTTGGTCATAGAATAGAAGGTGATAGATGCATAAATCAGGCTAGGACCTCTGGAAAGTCTGTGACAAATGGTGGCAGGCCCTTCCTCGTTAATTCACATCCTGTGGCCAGCCGTTGGTCATAGGGCAAAAGACACAAAATATACATCCCTGATGACCCTGGAGCTACCAAACCAGCCCCTGAGTACCTATTTTTTGACTTGTCTTACACACAGAGCAAGACGTCTGTCTTGTCTATGTCATGATATTTTTTGCTTGTTTATGAAGACAGTAGTCTTAACCAGCATAATCTGTTTTCTGTTCATGTGGAGATAGAGGTCATTCTCAGCCAAGGCTTAAGATAACTTGTTTGGTTTGTAAAACAAAATATTTTAACAAAGTCCCCAAACTAGTGCAAATAGATTTAAGTGTTAGAAGGTAAACAGTTCTGCGGAATGTTACAGAAAAAGACTTAATGTTGGGTTGTTTTCTGGATTTGCAGAAAGGAATGTTTTTTCTTTTTCTTTTCTGCTAACAGTCAAAACAGCCTACAGAAGCATGAAGCCAAACAGAGCAAAGTAAAAGAAGAGATAAAAGAAACAAATTTTGTTTCTTTGTTTTTGTTTTTTTGTTTTGTTTTGTTTTGATTTTTGGTAGGTGACACAAGCCTTTAATCCCAGCACTTGGAAGGCAGAGGCCAGTCTGATCTAGATAGCAAATTCTATGACAGCCATAGAATTTGAGATATAGAAATAAAGAGAGATTTATCTTAGGTTTTGTGTGTGTGTGTGTGTGTGTGTGTGTGTGTGTAAAAGAGAAGGCTCAGTAGCCTTCCCTTCCAGGCAAGGGTAGAAAGGCAGGAGAAGAGAGCCAGGAAGGGTAAGGAAAGCTCCTGGAGGCTGGGAAGACACACTGAGGAGGCATGGCTCTGCTCTGGAGGCTGAGGCCATCTGTAGCTGTCCTAGAGAAGTCACTAGGGTAGGTGATAGGCACAGAGTCTCCTAGGGTTTGAGTAAATGATAGCAGCGCCATCAGCACCCAACCAAGCAGCATAGCCAGGACATGGGTATGTCTTTCCTTCCTGTGCCCCTAATGCTTGGCATAATATCTGGTCCACAGCAGGTCCTCAGTAAATGAGGGATAGAGGGCTGTTCTTCTGGGGACAACAAGATAAGTCAGACTGGGCCCTGGTTCTGGAAGACAGAGGGTCCAGCAGACCCTACCCCAGGCCAGCTATGGGACCAGAGGAGCAGCAGAGTTTAAACCCTCCCTCCAGTGCTGAATAAAGGGCAGGAGAGCACACATTCGACAGATGCCAGCTGGGGTGGCAGGCCTCTGCTAAGGACTTGATTGACTTCTTACAGTTCGGCATGCCCACCTGAAATACAACGTCTGGCGCCACTGTGTGAGATTCTCGCTTTCTTCAGAGAATCTGGAACACAGCTTTATAACTTCTTGTCAAATAAATGCCCACTGCTCTCTGGAAGGACAATGCCACTCTGGAAAAATAACCAATAACTCTTCTGAGTTGGGGGCCCATTCTCAGATTGATTTCCCAAAACCCTTGAAGGTTTTATCCATGGAAGCAGAGAGAAGCATGTGGCTTTTACAAAAGACTGGACACCACTGAATACTGTTGACAGGGCCCCTGTGGCCTCACAGGTGGAAAAGCACTTTCTTGGGGACCTTAGTCTCTCTGTACTGACTGCTCAAATATGACTGGATAAACTCAGACACAGTGGGAGCCACACAGAGGGGGGCTGGGGCACACCCTGCAGGGGGTCCTGGAGGCTCTAGATCTTTGCCCCCACCAGCTTCTGGATTCAGTGCCTGCAGCTGCCTCAGTCTCTTGGGAGTATAGGGAACCACACAGTCCTCACCCCTTTTCCTCTGAAAAGAGCTGGCATTTCTAGTGGTGCTTTCAACTTTGTTTTGAGTCTGAGAAGGTGAATGGAGGGCATCCCAAGCAGGTTTTACTGGCTTTAAGCAGGCAGCTGCCAAGGACACATGGCCGGCTGGAGCTCGACTCATCCACAAAGGACAAGGAGGCTCACTGGTGGGGAAGGTGGTATCAGGGTCCTTTGAGGGCCACTGTAGCCTCTGGCTGGGACAAAATCCTGGGTGACTTCTCCAGATCCAAGCCAGTGGCAGATGTTGGTCCCCCAGGTCTTTATAAGGACTGTGCCCTGTGTGTTGTACCCCCTCTTTTGTCACATCCACTGTACTAGATACAAAACCTGTTCCAGAAGGTCTGGTCACACCAGAGGCATCATCCGTCTGACCTTCAGGGTTCACAGTTCTGTGATCGGTCTCAGTCTCTGAGTCAGAATCATCATATGCCACCAGCGAGGCCATGCGGACACACACTTGGACACAAACTTGTTGTTTTTTCTTCTTTTTAAAGATTTATTTATTAAGTATACAGTGGTCTGCCTGCATGCATGCCTGCAGGCCAGAAGAGGGCACCAGATCTCATTACAGGTGTCTGTGAACTACCATGTGGTTGCTGGGAATTGAACTCAGGACCTTTGGAAGAGCAGGCAATGCTCTTAACCGCTGAGCCATCTCTCCAGCCCCTCTTTGTTTTGTTTTCTTGAGACAAGGTTTCTCTGTGTAGCCCTGGCTGTCCTGGAACTCACTCTAGACCAGGCTGGCCTCGAACTCACAGAGATCCACCTGCCTTTGCCTCTCTAGTGCTGGGATTTAAGGCATGCACCACTATTACCCAGTCTTAGTTCATTTCTTTTGCACGCTCATGCTGAAAAGTGCATTGTGGTGTGTGTGTGTGTGTGTGTGTGTGTGTGTGTGTGTGTGTGTGTGTGTGTGTGTACATGCATGAGGAGGTCAGAGGACAGTCAGTCTTGGGTGTCATCCTCCAGAATGGCATCCACTTTCTTTGAGACAGAACCTCTCATGTCTGGAGTCACCAACTAAGCTAGACTGGCTTGGCAGCCAACCCCAGGGACCATTCTGTCTCAGTCCCCCTAGCTCAGGGATTAAAAGCATGCACCCCATGTCTGCTGTTCTTAAATGGGCCCTGGGGATTAAACTAAAGCCCCCATGTTTGCAAGGCAAACGCTCTACTGAGTGAGCTATCTCCCCCAGCATAAGGAACCAATTTGTGATCATATTGTTCAGTCCCTGGGATTTAACTGAGGTCTGAACTATATACAATCCTTGAATTTTTAGTTATTTCAAGTAACACATTTCCCTTTGCTGTCAGTCTTTGGCATTCTTCTTTGAGGGGCTAGTCTGATCTTACTGTGCAGTGAGCGCCAAGGGAGAATGCTGCAGAAGAATTTGAGGCTGGGTGTGGGTGCGCACCTTTGGTCCCAGCACTCTGGAGGCAGAGGCAGGTGGATCTCCGAGTTCCAGGACAGCCAGGGATACACAGAGAAACCCTGTCTCAACCCTCCCCCCACAATGAGGGTGTGTCACTGCTGTGGTTTGATGTGGTTTGCCTTTCTGGAGTCTGTGTGTTGGAAACTAGGTCCTCCTGGTGGTGGTGGTAGATGGTGTGGGGCTTTTTGGAGGTAGGGCCCGGGGGAGGTTCTTGACTAGCTGGGGACAGGCTCTCAGAGTGATTAAAGTATTTCTCATCACTCCTTGACATTCTTCCAATTGTTACAAACCCTAAGCCCGCCCCACCCAGTTCTGCCACTTCCTGTCTGGTGATGTGGCACTTGCTCCCTCTCTCCCTCCAACTTACGTTTTACATGCCTTCATTTTTATTATTTATTATGTGTGCATACACCTGTGCCTTTTTGGGCCTCATGGCACTCATGTGGTCAGAGGTCAGCCCATGGGAGCTGGTTCTCTCCCTCCACTATGTGGGTTCTGGTGATAGAACTCAGGTTGTCAGTTTGGGGTACAAGCACTCTTTGGGCTTTGCTGCTGGACGCTTCTCTCTGACTTTTGCTACCCACCATGATTTGATGTATGAAAAAGGGCCCTCACCAGAGCTAAGCTGATGCCAGCTTATGCGGTACCCTTGTACTTTCAAGATTACAAACCAAGTAATTCTCTTTTGTTTATATAGAGCTTGCATTGGTGTTTGGTTATACTAACCAAAAGCTAGTTGTGTAATTTTTTAAATAGTTAGGACATCATTGGCAGGAGCAGAGCATCAGTACAAAGCTGAGGACAACCTCAGATGGAAACCAAAACTTAGACCATTTTTTGGCACTGTGCTCAAAACTTGGAGAGCTCAGAAACACTCCGTTTACGATAATAAAGTCAACATGTCATAGATGAGATAGGATATCTGCAGAGATCTGTGTCATAGATCCAAGTAGAAGGAGCTCAATAAGAAAAAGAAGTCAATAAGATACAGAGGAGACGTCTTGAAAGTGTCCTAAGATGCAGGATGTGGCTCAGACTGGAGACACTCTGAGCGGTCAACCTGAGCATCCATCCTCGTGGCAATACTTCCATGCACTGACCTTTATACTTTCAAATCGCTCAAGCTAGCACCGTTTCTACTCAATACTCTTCAAACAAACTGGAGATCATGATTTTATAGCTCATGTTAGCACAACTAAGTAATAAGAGAGTCCAGATCAAAGCTCCCATGGAGGGCAGAATGTCAAACTGCAGGCCAGGTACAAATACCAGGTCTAGATGGTAGAGTAAATTCAGAATTTAGGGAACAGCTATGGAACTAGAAGGAGCATTCTCGAAGCCAGAGACAGTAATAAAAGATCAAATTGGGGATGAAGAAAAAGATTTGGGCAACTAGCCAAACTGGGAAGGTCTATGGAAATCGGGAGGGAGCCGGCTTGCAGGCAGAGAGCCAGGTGTGTAGGAACAGGATCCACTTCTCTTGGTTCTAGTTATTTGCATGGTAGAATTCCTGTTGACTGGGGTCCAAGTACTTTCTTCAATAATGTTGGCAATGCCCTAAAGCTTTTCTGTTCTCACTTTAAAAGTGCAAATATCCACAAAGAAAATTAATGCGTTAAACTTTATCTCCCATCTAGCAGCCTAATCAACACTTTTAGAAGCAGAATCAAATGGCCCTTTAGTTTACTACTTAAAAGGGCCTTATTGTTTAGAAGTGATGACTTTCTAGAAGTAAATTTTCCTAACTTTGCATATGAAAAATTAATACAAATAAATGTAAGACTTACTTAGAATAAATAATACAGGCAAAACATATGCATAGCCAAGCCATAATTATTACTGTGCAAAAGTAGATGGCTATCATTTCAAACATTTGCTCGCAAATTCCAGCATAGCCATGGTATTACAGTTATATAAGCCATGAGGCTGTAGCTTTCCAACTTCTATAAATCTTAAAGTGTTTGTTTGGATTAGAATATAATTTCTTCATATATATTTTCTTGGGAAAGAGGAACCAATAAAGACCAACAGGCAGGCTGCCAGGTCTGAAAAGAGCTGTTGGCTTGGCCTTGTTTCAGTACCTGCATTAGAATGTGTTCACAACATTTTCCGCAGAAGACAATTTGCAGTGCTTGAGCTTGGAGAACACAGCATGCACCTCTACTTTAGAGAAAATATCCACTCAGCCAGACCCTATAATTAGAAAACAACACCCGAAGCTGTACAAAAACACATGCAGGCTTTCTCAGATTCAAAGTTTCGTGTGAAAAGCTTCAGCCCACCCTGGATAGGTGCTGTGCTTGTAATGAATTACTGGGTTATTGCTCACTTCCCCTCTCCTGCTTTTGTCTCCATAGGCTTGCCTGTGACCTGTGCTCTTCGTTTACCTTTTTAGCCCCATCCCCTTACTTCCAGAAATGTTAACTGGGAGAGATAGTATGTTTGGAAAAGTCATATGGAAATCTACTATTTTATAAACTTCATACATATATATTTATTATGTGTTATACATGTGTAATTGGAGTTATCCTATACAGGGTCAAGGCTCTTCCCACAAGCCAAAGACTGCCAAAGAAAAACCTCAGAACCAGATGTGTGACATCTCCCCCAACAAGGATTCCCAAGCCAGCATGGGCTGTTGCCGTTGCGCTTAGTTGCCCAAGAGCTTGATGAGACGACCCTATTGCTGAGACACAACATACTTTGGTCACAGGACATGAAAGAAAATCAAGCTAGTACTGACAGGGAAGCTTCCTCCCACATGGCTGGTTTTCACAGTGCTGGAAGGTTCTATACAGGCTGCTAGGGGAGCACTTATTAACAGTCTTGATCCAGCTGTGAATCCTGCAAGGAACAATAAGGATTGACCTGGTAAGATATACCCACCGGTGTAGTCATGGCATGAGGGTTACAGGGTTAGCCAGCTGCTTCCTAGCAGGGGGAAATGCATGCCTGGTGCTAAAAATCGCATCGCTGACTTACTATTCCTATGACTTTTATGATCTTTGCACTCCCTCTTCTGTGGTGTTCCCCGAGCCTTAGACGTAGGAGCTGCACTGTAGATTCACCAATTGTGGCTGGACACCAAGCAATCACTTGTTCTCTATATTTTCACAGGTTGTGGTTTTCTGTGATGGTTTCCATCTGTTGTGAAAAGACATTTCCTTAATGAGTAGTGAGAACTTATCTATAGATATAAGGATAAATATTTAGGATGTAGTTCGAAATTATGCTGGTTTAGCAAAGTGGCAATTGTAGACTCTCTAAGTCCACGAAGTCACTAGCCCTCAGTGGTTGGTTAGGTTTCCAGCACTGGACATGATTTCCCTCTCGGGGAGTAGGCCTTAAGTCCATTATAGAGCGGTTGGTTACTGCCAAGGTAGGAGTGTCATTACCACACCCTTAGGGTTATTGTGACACGCTGGCCATTGTAGTCATAGGCACCATAGGTGGGTAGAATTCCTGGTTGCTTCTCTCCCATAGAAGCTTGCACGGCACATTCCAGTACCATGAAAGCTGGTTCTCATGCAGGGAGAAGGCTTTCAGGTTTTGTGTATGTGTGTTTTGCCTGCGTGTATGTCAGTGCACTACATATGTGCCTGGTGCCTACAGAGGCCAGAAAGAGGATGTAGGCTTCTCTGGAACTGGAGTTACAGATGATTGTGAGGTGCCATATTGGGTGCTGTGAATTGAACGTGGTCCCTTAGAAGAGCAACCAGTGCCTTTAACCACTGAGCCATTGCTTCAGCTCCACCTTCACCTCTATTAACTAACAGACATATATACACGGAGATATCATCCTTTAAAATGGTACACAATAAACAGACATATATACACAGAGATATCCTTTAAAATTATATGCAACAAACAGACATATATACACGGAGATATCATCTTTTTTTTAAAAAAATTATTTATTTATTGTGTATACAGTATTCTGTCTGCTTGTATGCCTGCAGGCCAGAAGAGGGCACCAGACCTCATTACAGATGGTTGTGAGCCACCATGTGGTTGCTGGGAATTGAACTCAGGACCTTTGGAAGAGCAGGCAATGCTCTTAACCACTGAGCCATCTCTCCAGCCCCCGAAGGAGAGATTTTAAAATGGTACACAATAAATAGACATACATACATGGAGATATCCTTTAAAATTATATACAACAAACAGACACAGAGATATCATCCTTTAAAACATATAAATAAAAGGTTATAATGTACCTGTATTGCGTTTGCCTTATAAAAACTTACAGGGGAAACCCAACTCAAATGAGTTCACTTATTCTTTGGGTGGATGACTGTGGTGGTCTGACTAAGAACAGCCCTTGTTGGCTCCCGTATTTGAATGTTTAGTCATCAGGAAGTGGCGCTATTTGGGGATTAGGAGGTGTGGCCTTGTTGGAGGAAGTATTACTGAGGTTTCAAAAGCCCGTGCCAGGCTCAGTCTTTCTCTCTCAGCCTAAGTATCAAGATGTAGCTCTCAGCTACTTGTCCCACACCACACCTGCCTCGGTGCTCCTTGCCATGATGATAATGGACTAAGCCCCGGAAGTTGTAAGCCAACCCCAATTAAATGCTTTCCTTTATAAGAGTTGCCTTGGTCACAGTGTCTCTTCACAGCAATAGAAAGCAATAGAATAGTGTTTAAAGCACTGATAGTCTGTGCTGCTTAATATTCCATTGGGTAGATAGATGTACCTCGAATTATTGATGGACATGCAACTTGATCCCAGTCTTACGTTTTGTCCCCGCAAAAAAGGTTGCAGTGAAAATTCTTGTATGCCTGTTATTAGGTGCCAGTGTGCTTATTTCTGAGGGCTAACAGGAGTGAGGTGATTGAGGCAAAGGCTTATATATTTTGAACTACAAGGGGCACTGACAGAGAGGGGGGATTCCTCATGGTCTATATTGGATTTATAACTTGAAATGTCATAGGTGACATTTCATCACTTCTGCAGTCACCCATTACCGCCAGCTACGGGGGTGAATATTCTTTTCAACTGTTGAATTTGACAAAAAGTGATTGCTGGGCTCTTCATCATTGTCAATTTATTTTTTATAAATTTCACCTTGAATATGCACACAAGAAGTTCTGAGCAGGGAAGACTAGGAGGAGCAGGGGCTTATTGTGTAGCCCAGGCTAGCCTGGGGGCTGGGTAGAGACAGATTTATTACTACACAATAGTAAATAAGAATACTGTAGCCAAGTCCGATCCTTGGAAGCCACATGGTGGAAGGAGAAAATGGACCCTACAAGCTCTCCTCTGCCCCCCACTCCCCAATGCAGTGTTTCACATACATTCCTGCCCCACAAATGTTTTGTTTTCCTAACTCAAAACAATGGTTCTTTTCCCAGTTGAGATAGTGTCCGCCTGTCAGGGCAAAGGAAAGACCTGTGTGGATTCTCAGCAATTCAGAGACTGCCTCACTGGTAAGCTCTCGGGTGACACAGGCAGCAACCGCATCCGAATCTGAATCAAAGGATTCCTCTGAAGCAGTTCTTCCTCCTCCATCAATGTGTAGGTTACAGGAATTGAACTCTGGTGGCCAGGCATGGCAGAGGGAATGACAACCCAAGTTCAATATGCAGAACCCACAAGACGGAAGGAAAGAATTGACTTCCACGAGCTACCCTCTGATGTGCACACGAATGCACGGCATCTCATGGGCATCCCTGCACATAGATGCACACACAAATAAGTAAATGTCAAAGAAAAACTTTTAAATGTGTAATCTAAAATTTTGTTTGGTCATGGCTAATGCCTATGGACTATGTGCAAGGTGAATCAACAGAGGTAGCCAACACAGACAAGAAATGGAGAAAGACAGGAAAACAAAGGAAAGACAGACACGAGAGAGGCAGAAAGGACAGATGTCAAGTCCAGCTTTCCAGTTCACAGGCCCTTGGAGCCCTGTTTACCCACCACCATGCCCCGGGATGCAGTCAGTAAGCTCGTTTTCACTGTTGCACATGTGAGTGGGTTTGGGGATTTGCCCCTTATGAAACATGTGACTGAGGAGGGACAGGAAGAAGGACAGCATGATCTTTACTACATTTCAGTCCTGCTTAGGAAACTGGGGCAAGGAAGGGTTGGGATATGGAGATATGCAAACCAAATGTTTCCCACCAGCCAGTGTAGTGTAGGGTGTGTATGTTTGTATGTGCAGGTATCTGCACACAGATGTCCATGCACATGTAGAGGCAGAAGGACAACCTTAGATGCCATTCCTCTGGACTGGTTCACTTTTTTTTTTTTTTTTTTGAGGCAGAGTCTCTCACTTGCCTGGAATTCACCAAGTATTCCAGGCTGGCCCTAGCGATCCACCTGTTGACACCTTCCACACCAGGATCATAAGCCTGTATCTGGCTTCTTCTTACATGGGTTCTGGGTACTGAACTCGGGTCTTCTAGTTTAGTCTACCATGAAGGGAAACCAAAGCAGGAACCTGGAGGCAGGTACTGAAGCACAGACCACGGAGGAATGATGCTTACTGGTTTGTCCTCCATGGCTTGATTAGCCTACTTTCCTGTATCACCAGGACCTGCACAGGGATGGCACTGCTCCGTGGCTGGGCTTCTGCTAGACTTTCTTTTTGGGACTGCCAGCTTCCAAATAATGACATGGAAACTTTATTAATTACAAAGTCTTGGCCTTAGCTTAGGGTTGTCCACAACTAGCTCTTATAACTTAAATGAACCCATTCATATTAATCTACATTCTGCCACAATGTATATCTGCCTCCCTCTGCATCTAGCTGGCGAAATGCACCTCTTTTCTTCCCAGAGTTCCTATCTCTGCCTGGAAGTCCCACCTATTCTTTCCTACCTAGCTATATTAAACCAATCGGAAGGTGCCTTTCAGGAAAGGTAAAACAGTAACAGATTTTCACACAGTGTGATCAAATATCCTGCTGTTGTATGAGGCGAGTGGGCCTGCTTTTTGTCCCAGCTGCCCGGCTCCCGGCCACCTGGCTAGCTTAAGTCCTGAAATAACCATACAGAAATTGTATTAATTAAATTACTGCCTGGCCCATTATATCTAGCCTTTTCTTGGCCAACTCTCACATCCTGACCTAACCCATTTCTACCAATCTGTGCAACATTACGAGGTCGTGGCTTACCGGGAAAGATTCTAACCAGCGTCAGTCTCAGACAGGAGCTTCATGGCGTCTGCCACACTGCCCTTCTTCCCATCATTCCATTCTGTCTACTCCACCTACCTGATTTCTGCCCTATCAAAAGGCCAAGGCAGTTTCTTTATTCACCAATGAAAGCAACACAAATACAGAAGAACCTCCTACACCATCCTGCAATACTGGGCCCTTGATTAATCAACCATTGATCAAGACAATACCCCCACAGACTTGCCCATAGGCCAATCTGATGGAGGCATTGTCTCATTTAAGGTTCCCTCTCTCCAAAGCAAGCAAGTCAAACTGTTTTCAAATCCAGTGATCATGGATAATGTAAGAGATCTTCTTCAGATCTAGAACAAGAATTCAGCCTGAGGACAGTCTTACTTTTAAACTCCATTTCTGCTCAGAATAAATCCTCCTCATTCTTAAAATCTTCACAAGAGTCATAGACTATCTAACAAAAACTTCAGTCCCAGGCATGAGAAACCTCCTTCTGAGTTGTTGGTCAGGAGATTTGGAGAGACTCTCCAAACAATATAGACTATTGCTGTTGCCCTTGGTTGCCTCTCAGAAGCTGAAAGTAAGTTCCCAATTCAGAAAACAACTATGCACTTTGGACATTGGACTCAGAGGAGTCTGACCCAAAAGTCTCCTCCCCAAGGACCAGCTTTCCTAATACCAGAAGGTGCTGTGCAGACTGCCAGAGGAGGAGAGCACTCAGTAGTCCTACCCAGCTGTCAATCACAGTGATATCAGTCCTGTGTTACTGTGATAGTGGCATTTAAATCTTGGGACTTACCAAAAGTGGCGCTTATATCTTGGGTGGTTACTAACAGCTGAATAATTGGACTTAAGGCCTAATGAACAGCAGGGAATTTGTCCCAGGTACTCTCTTTCCTAAACCAGTGTAATTATTCCTAAGTGCATTCAAATATTTATCTGGCTTTTACTCCCCGTGGGTCTTATCTTTAAAGTTAATATTTGTAAGGTCTTTGACACTAGAGGAGATCTTTCATATACATCTTGAACAGCCTACAGTTGCCTTGCAGAGATGACCTTCAATAAAGGTGCGACCAGACTAATGCTACTTCAGCCAGACAAGCTTGACTTCTGACTTGGATGTAGTTATTCATTATAAAATGAAGGCCAACTCAGCTAAAACAAACAGGTGGTTTCCAATTGTCAGACTTCCCAAGGGACATAGATTACTGCCTGTTGATAATGGCGGGAGTTCTGAAGATCGATAACAGACACATCTGTGTGTGCCAGTGTAGGGTCCACAAGCCTTTTTCTTAGACTTCTACAAATATGCTTCTATCCTGCAAGTATGTTCATAGACTATGGTCACTCCATAAGCATGTGTGTGCATTCCTGCACGCACGCACGCACGCACACACACACACACACACACACACACACACACACACACACACACACACACACACACACTGTAGCTCTGCCTGGACTGGAACTCTATGTAGACTAGGCTGACCTCAAACTCACAGAGGTTTGCCTGCCTCTGCTGGGATTAAAGGTGTACGCTGTCTCACCCATCCGTATTTATGTTTTGAAATGTTAGTAGTAGCCTTTCTTTCTTTCTTTCTTTCTTTCTTTCTTTCTTTCTTTCTTTCTTTCTTTCTTTCTTTCTGGTCAATCATACTCTAAATGCTGTTGTATATCATTCTCATGTATTTTTTCATATTTTGACCACATATTTATGTACCAATAATTTCATATATTACTACTGTGATTGTTTTAAAAATGGCAATGCTCTCTTTTCTCTTTATCATTTTGTAATCTCTATATTCACAATAGCTGTAAATTATTTAATTTATACTACACTCCAGAATGTTTATTTTGATACCCAAGGTTCAATTTTAGCAAATTTATTTTCTTATTGATGCACATTTAAATAGCTTTCAGGCTTTCCAAGGTTCAAAACACAATGCAAGAAATCTTGCTTGTATCTACTTATGCAACAGGAGCTCCTCTGTGGCGTGTAACTACAAAGAACTTCTGGGTAAACATATCTTCAGCTTTCACTTTGATAATGCCGACTTGCTCTCCAAAATGGCTATCATAACCTAATGCACGAGGGCTCTCATTTCTCCCACATCCTTGTTGATTAATGCTGATTTTGTCAGTCATGGTAGAGAGGTTTCGGTCCCACAGCCTGCACTGCCCACTGTCTGCCTCCCAGGGATTGACATATTGTGTCCATTGGCTCTTCTCTGCTCAGTTATATTAGGGCCGCCAAGCTTCCTACTTCATTTATTTGGCCAACTGAAGGAGATCTTCCTCGACTGAGTTTTGGGTTAACACCGTAATTGTGCCATTTTCTCTTGCTCTCTTCAAACTGTGATTATTACTGTTGTTTTGTTTTATTGCAATACTCACAATTGTGCCAGACCCTATGTGTGCTGGGCACAGGCTCTACCACTAAACTACTTCCAAACATTTGATTTTTGTTGAGACAGGGCCTCCAAAATGTAATTTTCACTGGCTTCAAATTCAAAATTCTCCTGCCTCAGCTTCCTGAAAGCAGGAATTACATGTTCATGCCATCATGCCCAGCCAAAATTATGATCCCTAATTACTATCTTTCCCAGTGATTGTAGTGATCGTTGTTTTCAACATTAATTCTTTTTTCTTTCTTTTTTTTTTTACTTTCAGGGTCAGCAAGATTGTTCATCAGGTAAAGGTGCAGGTGCTTGCTTGCTACGTGGGCCTGATGCCTGGAGTTTAGTCCCTGGAACTCATGTCAAGGTAGAAGAAACAATTTTACAAACTTGTCCCATGACTTCCACGTGTGTGCCATGGTACAGGCAAGTGCACATACACAGCGTGCATACACACATCATACACACATAAAATAAAAAACAAACTTTCTTAAAAGTTTACTTTTATGTTAAACAATGCTTCTTTCTTGATGTATGTATACCAGGCACACAGCCTGGTATAAGAGGGCCAGCTGATCCCTTGGAACTGGAGTTATGGATGGTTAACAACCATGTGGGTGCTGGGAATTGAACCTGGGTCCTCTGAAAGAACAGCAAATGTTCTTAACTGCTGAGCCATCTCTCCAGCCCTGCTTCTCCTTCTAAATCCCACTTCTCTGCTGTAAAGTCCACTAAATGCTGTCAACAGGCCTACATAGTCTTTATTTTTTATTTGCATTTATATTTTGCATGTATTCATATTTGATTGTTTTGTTTTCAACTTTCTGGATGGTTTTGCATGTGCCTCTTGAGTCCTAATTTTATTGTTTGCTTATGGCATGGGTACTCATGAAATAGATGGTTTTGATCTTTGAGTAAATGAATTCTATCCAGTTAATGCATAGTGATCTAGATCTAATGGGCTATGGCTTTACTATTCTGTTATTATTATAATTATTCCTTTTCTCCCTTCTTTAGGACATGACAGACCCTCCTCTGAGACCCATGACTCCACTAGTGCTGGGTATGTGACCAGGTCTCTAGGACCGACACGTTTCCCTCTTCCTGAATGAATCTTAAGCCCATTAGAGAGCTGCTGGTTACTGCCAAGGTATATGTACCACTCTACTGCATCCCCAGGGTGGCCATGCTGTACTGGTCATTGCTGTGGTTCATGGGCATCATAACTGGGTAGGACTGTTGGTTCCTTCCCTCTCTGAGAGACTTGCATGGATCCTTCTGGTACCATGAGAGCTCGTCCTCGGCGGGGGGGGGGGGGGCATCCAGGTCAGCTCCAGCTCACAGTCCTGGTTCCTGTGTCCAACCATATATTCTCTTCCCTGCATTTGTTGAATATACATTGTGTTTCTTTCCTGTCCTTCCTTTCTTCCTTTCTTTCTTTCTTTCTTTCTTTCTTTCTTTCTTTCTTTCTTTCTTTCTTTCTTTTCTTCCTTCCTTCCTTCCTTCCTTCCTTCCTTCCTTTCTTTCTTTCTTTCTTTCTTTCTTTCTTTCTTTCTTTCTTTCTTGGTTTTTGAGACAGGGTTTCTCTGTAGCTTTGGAGCCTGTCCTGGAACTAGCTCTTGTAGACCAGGCTGGACTTGAACTCACAGAGATTCACCTGCCTCTGCCTCCCGAGTGCTGGGATTAAAGGCGTGTGCCACCAACGCCTGGCCCTTTCTTTCTTTAAAAAAAAAAATAATAATGTGTTGTGTCATTTGTGTGAAGGTCAGAGGACAGCTTGTGGGAGTCAGTTTTCTCCTCCTACCCTGTAGGTACTGAGGGTTGAACTCAGGTTGTCAGGCTTTGGAGACAAACACCCTTACCTACTCAGCCACCTTGCTAGCTTGAGGTATACTTTTTTAAAAGACAACTTAAACTGCAGGGTTTAGAAATAAATTGTATGTGATAGAACTCTGAAGAGCACAAGTGACGGTTGACAGCAAAAGTCAAGATATGCTTACTTTCAAGGGGAAAGAATTGGAACGGGAGCACGGTAAGCAGAGGGCCTGAGGGAGCATGGTGAGCAGAGGGCCTGAGGGAGCACGGTGAGCAGAGGGCCTGAGGGAGCATGGTGAGCGGAGGGCCTGAGGGAGCACGGTGAGCAGAGGGCCTGAGGGAGCATGGTGAGCAGAGGGCCTGAGGGAGCACGGTGAGAGGAGGGCCTGAGGGAGCATGGTGAGCAGAGGGCCTGAGGGAGCATGGTGAGCAGAGGGCCTGAGGGAGCATGGTGAGCAGAGGGCCTGAGGGAGCATGGTGAGCGGGGGGCCTGAGGGAGCATGGTGAGCAGAGGGCCTGAGGGAGCATGGTGAGCAGGGGCCTGTGGGAGCACTATGAGTGGAGTGCCTGTGGGAGGATGGTGAGTGAGGTGGGTCCTGTGGGAGCATGGGAGCACTATGAGTGGAGGGCCTGTGGGAGGACGGTGAGTGAGGTGGGTCCTGTGGGATCATGGGAGCACTATGAGTGGAGGGCCTGTGGGAGCACGGTGAGCGGAGGGCCTGTGGGAGCATGGTGAGCAGAAGAAAATACCCAACTAAGTTCTAGTAGAGAATAAAACCAAGATCTAGTTCTTGAAGAATTTACATCCTACTGAGAGATAAACCAACAAGTGAATAATACAGCCTCAGTATCTTGGTTTTCTATGGCTACAAATAACTGAGTACCACAGACTGGGTCATTTACTAAGAAAGACGCTAGACGTAGAGATACAGCCTGCAATCCTAATACTTTGGAGGTAGAGGCAAGAGGATCAGTAGTTCAAGACCAGTCTCAGTTCCATAGAAGTTTGCGGCCAGCCTGGACTTCATGAGACTTGTCTCATAATTGCCTAAATACACAAATGAGTTTTCTTAGCTCACAGTTCTGGAGGGCATGGTGCTGGCTTCCGTGGAGGGTCTAGTCACCTCAGCAGCAAGAGAAGCAGGACAAGCGGGCCAGACAGCAAGGTTGCTCGTACAGCCGTCCAGTAATCCACCAGAGCCCGCATGCCCATAACCCCCAAAGATGCCCCTCTCCGTACAGCCGCATCGGGACCAGCTTTCCTGCACACACTGCAACAGTCAGTGACAAAGACAAGGAAATAGAAAATATAGTCGACCCCACGCCTCTAATTAAGCAACACTCAGTATAAAATCCACAAAATGTAATTATTTGATGTCAATTGGTAACAATTTCTTTTGAATGTTATTTTGACTTTAACTTCTTTTAAAAGATTCATTTGTTTTTGTGTGTATAGACGTTTTTCTTGCATGCGTGCATGTGCACCACATGCATACCTAGTACCCACTGAGGTCAGAAGAAGGGCAGATGTGACACTGTACAGGTGAAGATTATGTTTTTCTGAAAACGTATTTCCAGTTATATTGTGAAAATGTTATTTGTGTGGATGTGCGAATGCAGTGGCACAGGCATGAAGTTCAGAGAGCTTGGCAGGAGTGTGGGTCCTGGGGATTGAACTCAGGTCATTCGGCTTGGCGGCAGATGCCTTTCCCCCCTGAGCCACTTTGCAAGCTGATTTGCAAAGCAAATGAAAGCGAGGGTAGAAGAATGTTTACTGGTTTGTGGATAAGAGGCAAGGGTGGTGGTGCCTGGGCAAGCACCCCACTCCAGCTGGCCGTGGGTCTGCATGCCAGCGGCCCTTGCTTGAGCACCCAGAGCAAAAGCAGCGATGGCAACGGTTGCTGAAGGACACCATGGAGGTGTCTCACTCTCTCTACCTCGGAAGGCTTATTTATAGCTCCGTGCTCCGGCTGTAAAAGGAAATCAATTTAAAGATGGCCTAAAACGGGAGGTTGTGGCTCACATCTTCTTCTTCCGGCAGCTTCCGTCTGTCCTGCTATTGCTGGATTTATTAGAAACAACCGAGTAAACCACAAAAACAAGTTCTAACTCATCTAGAAATTCTATACGTACCCATAATTGACTTTATACCTTTTTATTTCAGTTTTATTGGATATGTGTAGGTGTTTTGCCAGAAAGCCTGTCTACCCACCACTTGTGTGCCTGGTGCCCACGGCTCTCACTTATACATTTGTTATTCCTGGTGAAGTTTAGAACCATTTTGTCAAATCTCCACTGTTGAGCCTGTGTTAAGACTTATGGACCTATTTGTAGAGAATTAATGATTCTCTAAATTTCCCCAGGTTTATTGTTTCTCAGCTAGGTTTTATAGTTTTCTTCAAACATATCTACTACGTATTTTATCAGTTTGTGTTTATCTATTCTATGTTTTTATGGGCTGAGCTTTGGCAACATGCAATGTTCAGGAGGCTGAGGCAGGAGAACTGTGGGTTCAAAGTCAGCCTGGGTCATATAGAGGGACACTATCTTTTAAAAATTAAATTATTTCTTGACCTTTTGATTAAAATCAAGTGTATTTTGTATTTGGTTATCAATGGCTATAAAAAAGAAATTAATGTGTGTGCGTGTGTGTATACATTAGTATGAGGTCAGTGGACAACTTGGGTGTCATCCTCAGGCATGGCATCCACCTTCTTTGAGACAGTCTCTCTTTACCCTGGAGAACACCAGACTCTCTTCACTGGCCAGTGAGCCCAGGGAGCAGCCCCTCTCTGCCTGTCCAGCACTTGGCTTACGAGTGTATACCATCAGCCCTGGGAACCAAGGCTAATGCACTTCACTAGTCCAGGAAAAAAAAAATGTATTAACAGTGTGACCAATAATTTGCAAACACTCAGTACTGGCGAATATGCAACAGAGTAAAGGTTGAAAGCTGTGGAAACTTCTTCAATTATATCCTAGAAAATAAAAAAATTCTTCCCTAAGGCTTGAAAATTTTTGCTGTAATTATACTAAGACCCAAAAAAAAAAAAGTGTAATTGGGTTGGTTTGCCAAGTCTCATATCTGCAAGTAAACTTTGTATTCAGGACACAAACTCAGGCCTGGCCTTCCCCTGGCCTGGTGCAGCCTGATGCGTTTGGTTCACTGCAAGGGAAATGCCTCCACCATGTCTTCACTGGCACCCAGACTTCTTAGTTCCTTTGCTTCAAACCGGGGAGTCCCTTCTCTAAAATGCAAATCCTGCTGAAATAAACAGACTGCAGGGACAGGGAGCAGAGGCGCTTGCCATTAGAACTAGCGCTCAGGAGGTAGGTGGATCTCTATGAGTTCGAGGCCAGTCTGATCAACACAGCAAGCTCCAGATTTGCCAGGGCTACATAGTGAGACACTGTCAAACAAAACAAAACAAATGTTTAAGCTATGAATCGACCATCATTTTCTTCCCAGTCTACAGCTAACTAAAGAGTTTTTAGTAAATGAAATCAACAGAAGGTGATGGAGCTGGAGACATGGCTTAGAGTTCAAGAGCACTGGCTGTTCACGCAGAGGACCCAGGCTCATTTCCCAGCACCTCATGGTGGCTCACAACCATGTGTAACTCCAGTTCGAGGAGATCCGATTGGTGCCCTCTTCTGGCTTCCATGGGCAGTGCATGCATGCAGTGCACAGACATAAACGCAGACAAAACTCCCGTATACATAAAATAAAATCTCAATTTTGGAGGTGGGGTTAGAGACAGGGTTTCTCTGTGTAGCCTTGGCTGTCCTAGAACTTGTTCTGTAGACCAGGCTGTCCTTGAACTCACAGAGATCTGCCTTCCACTGCCTCCTGAGTGCTGGGATTAAAGGTGTGCACTGCTACCATGGCTCTCAACTTTTTTTTTTGACGAGAACAAAGGACAAGAGATACTAGCACATTGGCTGTGTGAGTGTGTGTAGGTCTAAAAAGCCAAGAAAAGGGAGCAGAAAAGTTTCAGGCAGAAATCTGCATCCTAAGCACATCACAGCCCCTCCTTAGATGTGTGTAAAACAGCTCATGGATAAACAGATTTGCTCACTTTGTGGCTTAGTCTACAGCCTGGCCTGCCCAAAGCCACACACCCCGAGTTATTTTGGGGTGGCCACTAAGCTGCTGCTCTGACTTCCTTTCCTCAGAGATACTCACAGGAGTGTGTGCCAGAATCTTCCTGCTAACAGATGTTAGGCCTGTGCCATAACAGCTGCTAACACATTTTGCACTAAAACAGAACAATCAAGCGTCTATTTATACGGTTTTAAGTGTCTCCCTGTAAGATAAAAGAGTTCATTGTGATCAGGTGCTGGGTCAGGTCCCTGGTGAGCTCTTTCTCCTAGTCCTCAGGGGCCTGACCAGTTCACAGGGACACCCCCAGGGAAGTCCTGGGAGAGTGAGGAATGTGCCCGTGACCCCACATAGTGGGGGTAGGTTCCCCACTCTTGGTATTTATGAATTCATTAGATGCAGAAAAACAGTAACTCAACCAAAGGTCTCTGCTTTCTCAACTCCCAGGGGCTTGGGGAAAGTGGAAGGGAAAACTAATGGAGCTGAAAGTATCTGCTGATGGCAGAGCTCAGCGCCACTGGGAGCAAATGGTACCGGACAGTAAGCAGAGCCGAAGCGGGGGCCTGGGAAGGGACTTTGATGGTACATGCCTGTGGACCCAGTGTGACTCCCAGAATTCACGTGTAAACAACGGGTATAGACAGACAGTTCCTGAGGGCTTACTTGCTAGCCAGCCTAGCCAAGTTGGTGAGTTCTGTCTTCATCACTGTTCTATTGCTGTGAAGAGATGCTATGACCAAGGCAACTCTTATGAAAGAAAGCATTTAACTGGCGCCTGATTACAGTTTCAGAGGCTTGGTCCATTATCACCATGGTGGGGAGCATGTTAGCACGCATGGCGCTGGAGCAGTAGCTGAGAGCTATACCTTGGTCCTCAAGCAGAGAGAGAGAGAGAGAGACAGAGATAGCCAGAGGAAACAAGCTCCACCTGGGGCAGAAGCCAGGAGCAAATCCAGCCCTGGGAGCCAACCCAGTCCTGGGACACCAATTGAGCCAACGACCTGACTCAGAGCCCGTGACCTCCACCGGAACTGGAGTGGGACGAACCAGTTACCTAGAACAAGGAGAGAATGGGCTCCACCAGGAGCAGAAGATAGGAGTCAACCCGGTCCCGGGACTAGAGCAGATCAGGAGTGACCCAGCGACCAGATCCAGAGCCAGCGATCTCCATCAGAACAGGTCTAACTCCAAGCCAGGGACATCTACAAGAGGAGATCCAGACCAAGATTTACAGAAACAGGTCAAAGCCAGCAGCCTAGACCAAAGTAGGCTTGAGACAGCAAACTCCAAGAGAGCAGACCAAAATACAGGAACACTGAGCTACCTCCAGGAACAGGAATAACCAACGAAGTAACTAGAACTGGGACACTGACTGTACCACTAGGAAAACCATCTTAGCTTCTGATCTACTGGCACCTAGGAAATTAGTCAACAGAATCTTAGACACCACCAACCACACCTATTAGAGTAAAAGATGAGTAGAAAAGGTAAGATCACAAGCTACACCACAAAGAACAACACAATACCAGTGAAACCCAAAGACCCTACAAAAGTAAGACCAGAACAACCAAATATGGATGACCCAGAAGAAAATGATCCAAAAAATAACCACAAGAGAATATCTGAAATTATTAAAGATGAATTGAGAAATTACCTTAAAGAAATGGAAGAAAAAACAAACAAAAAATTGGAAGATATCATCAAATCACTTAAAGAAAACCAAGAAAAAGCACTCAAACATATAACAGAAACTATTCAGGCCTTGAAAACTGAGATAGAACAAATAAAGAAAACACAAGCCTAAAGAATTATAGAAACAGAAATCATGAGGAAAAGAACAGGAACCACAAATGCAAGTACAAACAACAGAATACAAGAAATGGAAGAGAGACTCTCAAGCGCGGAAGATAAAATAGGGGAAATACACTCATCAGTTAAAGAAAACATTAAATCTAACAAAAGCTTAACTCAAAATATCCAGGAAATATGGGACAACATAAAAAGGCCAAACCTTAGAATAATAGGTATAGAAGAAGGAGAAGAAAGTCAACTTAAAGGCACAGAAAATATATTTAACAAAATCATTGAAGAAAACTTTCCCTACCTAAAGAAAGACATGCCTATGAAGATACAAGAAGCTTACAGAACACCAAATAGACTAGATCCAAAAAAAAGTCCTCTCGCCACATAATAATCAAAACACTAAACATACAGAGTAAAGAAAGAATATTAAGAGCTGCAAAGGAAAAAGGACAAGTAACATATAAAGGTAGACCTATCAGAATTACACCTGACTTCTCAGTGGAGACAATGAAAGCCAGAAGGTCATGGTCAAATTATGCAGACATTGAGAGACCATGGATGCCAGCCCAGGCTACTATACCCAGCAAAACTTTTGATCACCATAGAGAGAGAGAGAGAGAAAGACTCTGGGACTTGGTATGGGTTTTTGAAACCTCAAAACCCACCCCTACTGACACACTTGCTTCCACAAGGCCACAGCTCTTAGTCCTTTCAATCTTTTCAAACAGTGCTGCTCCCTAGAGACTAAACATTCAAATATATGAGCCTATGGGGACCTGTAACATGAGGGCCTGCTTGTTGGGGTTTATGTCCCACCCGGTCCCCCCAGCCATTTAGTCCCAGAGAAAAATCACACAGAGAGTCTACATTAGGTTATAAACTGATTGGCCCATTAGCTCAGGCTTCGTATTAGCTCTTATAATTTATATAGCCCATTATTCTTATCTATGTTAGCCACATGGCTCAGTACCTTTTTCAGCAAGGCAGGTCACATCCTGCTTCTTCAGTGGTCTGGGCAGGAGTCTCGAGAGAGCTTCCTGCTTCCCAGAATTCTCCTATTCTCCTTGCTCCGCCTCTACTTCCTGTCTGGTTGTCCCACCTATACATCCTGGCTAATAGCCAATCAGCGTTTATTTAAATCATGATTGACAGAATACAGATAATTCTCCCGCACCAGGGGCCATTCTTATTCAAACCACCACAAGTTCCAAACCAATGAGAGACCTTGTCTCCAAAAAAGCAAACCAAACAAGCAAGGTAGAAGGCTCTGAGGACTGCCACTCTGGCCTCTGCGTGTACACATTTGCACACATACACATGCACATGAAACAGTTAAATCGGGGGATTTTATTGATAATAGTTTTATTTCTTAGTGATGAGAATATTTTGAATATTAAGTGACTAAAGTTTTTTTGAACCTTTCAATGAGAGCTACCAAGTGCTGCTGTGGCTACTATTTATTATGAGAGCCCCAGAGCTTGGTTGCTACCTCCCTTGACTCCTGTGTCTCTTCCATGCCTGGCAGATAATTGGTTCTTAGTAAACAGCGGTTAAATGAATGAGTAGCAAGCTATCGGTGCTCATTGCTTTCAACTACTTCATGTCTCTCCCTTGGCCAAAGTCAAGTACAACTCATTAGCTTTTTGAAAACAACATAAAGCCTTTAACAAATATTTCTAAATAATTGGGTCCTTCAGGGGTGGAGGAGACTTTCTGGAATCAATTTTACAAGTGATAGACCCGGCCTTGCCTAGTCTTTGGTCTCACAATAAGTTGTCCTAAAAGATCCACCCATGGGGTTGGGAATTTAGCTCAGTGGTAGAGTGCTTCCCTAGCAAGCATAAGGCCCTGGGTTCGGTCCTCAGCTCTATGGGGGAAAAAGACAATAACAAAATAAGATTAAAAAAAACCCAAAGCAAAACAAAAATAAAAACCCAAAAATAAAACAAAGCTCACCAAGTTGACTGGCACACTTTAGCTAGGCATTGGTGGCACAAGCCTTTAATCCCAGCACTCAGGAGGCAGAGGCAGGAGGGTCTCTGAGTTTGAGGCCAGCCTGGTCTATAGAGCTAGGATCAGGACAGCCAGGGCTACACAGAACAACCTTGTCTCAAAAAACCTAAATAAAAAAAAAACATATACCCATGTCCAGTTGTCCTCTGCAGGTCATAGCCTGGACTGTCTACACCAAATAATTACTGATGCTTTTATTAGTTAGGTCCCAAGATGACCGCTTAACTCCACTCAGCTCTGCGAGGCTAGAGCAGTCTAAGGCAAATGCAATCCCATTATATAAACTGCTGCTGGCCCTGAGTCCAAGGTGATTTTAAAAGTTCTTCTTTTAAAGTAGAACAAATTTAAAAATTGATTTAAGGTAACTGAATGATTTATTTCAGGAAAGTATTACTCTGAGCTAAATGTGGTGGCTTACACATAACCCTAGCACTTAGGAGGGGAGATCAGGAAGACTGCTACAGGATCAGGACAACCTGGGCTACACAGCGAGTTCTAGATCAGGCTGGAGAACAAGAGCCTTGCTCAAAAAACGAAAGCTTACCCTGAAACTCAGTCAATGTTGGCTTCTGTTTTATTTGATTAATATAACCGCGAATCTTCTATTTAACGTAAGTCTTATGAGCTGGGACTATTGGTGCACGCCTTTAATTCCAGCACTCAGGAGGCAGAGGCAAGTGGATCTCTGTAAGTTCAAGAGCAGCTTGCTCTACAAAGTGAGTTCTAGGATAGCTAGCACTATACAATGAGACCCTGTCTCAAAAAAAAAATCAAACAAGCATAAGTCTTTTGCAGCTTATTGAAGATGTTTGCATCTAAAGTTCATAGCATTGCTTAATATAAAAGTCATGAACTTGATAACAAACAACTTAGATGTGGTGTCTTCCTATGAGGACATGAATTGTAAGGAATCCCATCACCAAAACCAACCAACCAAACAAAAAACCCAAAACCAAAAAAACCAGAAATGGACCCTCTAGTGGGATGTTTTACTCTTTTGGCTTTTTGAGGGGCCCACCACCCAGCTCCCAAGTAAATCACAGAGGCTTATTCTTAGTTATGAATGCCTGGCCTTAGCTTGGCTTGTTTCTTGCCAGCTTTTCTTAACCTAAATTAATCCGACTACCTTTTGACTCTGCGCTTTTATCTTTCTCTATTCTGTATACCTTTCTTTGCTTTTTTCTCCGTGGCTTGCCATGTAGTTGGGTGGGAGGACCTTGTTCTCTCCCCTCCCAGAGTTCTCCTTCTATTTATCCTCTCTGCCTGCCGGCCCTGCCTATCCTTGCTCCTGCCTCGCTATTGGCCGTTCAGCTCTTTATTAGGAGCATCAGGCGTTTTAGACATGCACAATAACACAGCTTCACAGAGTTAAACAAATGTAGCATAAACAAAAGTCACACACCTGAAAATAATATTTCCCAACAGGACTCCCCTAACAGCCCATTGCTCTATTGCATGTGTCAGTGTCTTGAGTCATTCTCATGTCTGATATACATGTGATAGAGATTGAGTATATTGTATTAAATATTAATTCACTTACTACCGTATGCAATTAGATTTGCCATTATAACTATTGATGTCTTTAAGTACAAACTATGTATAAGAAAGATCAACAAGTTAGAGGGTCACTTGTAATTTTTATAATATTTTATGAAGGATTTTATAATGAATGCAATAGCTGCCATGGTTTAGAGACAGTAAACATATGTTAAAATAGGAGAAGTGGCAGGAAGGTTGGTTTGGGAAAAGGTCTGACACAAAATTACCCTTCAGGAGAGAGGGCCTTATGACCATGAGATCCGTGATCTGGCCTCGAGCTGGGAAAGCTTTCAAAAGAAGACAGTGTGGATGTCATGCTTCCCTTTAACTCCTGAAATGAAACTTTACTAAGAATTAAAGCTAGGGCCAGAGAGATGGCTCAACAGTTAAGAGCACCTGGCTGCTCTTCCAGAGGACCAAGGTTCAATTCCCAGCACCCACATGGCAGCTCACAGCTGTCTGTATCTCCAATCTAGGGGAATCCAAAGCCCTTCTTCTGGTCTCTGCTGTGCATTGCACACATGTGTTGTACATACATGCAGTCAAAACACACATACTCATATAAACAAGAAATAAAATGTTAAAGAGAGATTAAAGAAATAAAACAGTTATGACTAAATAAGAGTAAAAGAGCTAGCTGTCATGGACAGGGTAATAGGGGAGTGGGCAGACCTGGGAGAGAGCCTTCAGAGAAATCTCCTGAACAAAGGAAAATATCTGGCTTTGATATTATTTCAAGTGATGGTAGGAAATTCCACACCATGTGATTTAGTCTGGGGTAGTCAACTTGATGAGGAGTGTGGAGAAGCCAACTTACTGTGTAAGACAAAAATTAGAGAGTCTGTGAAGCTACAACAAATACACAGTATTGCTTCTTAATTCTGTCACATAGAGAGAGGGAGAAGGAACAAAGAAGAAAAAGAGAGAGAGAGAGATCTAAAGGATCTGGCCACTTAGAGTGTCTTAAACTCACAAGCCCATGATCTAACAGCATCATGATTTTTTTTTGGACTTACACTTGATTTTAGACTAATAAAGTCTTACTTTTAGCAGGTTTTGTTGTTGTTTTTAATGGGTGGGCTCACTCTGTTGGCCCATGCTGGCCAGAACCATATGGCTCATGTTAGCTTTAGATTCATGACAATCCTCCTGTATCAGCTTCCCAAGTGCTAGAATTACAAGTTTGCCTAGTACATGGTTTTCGTTTGTTTGTTTATTTGTTTGCTTTATACAAATTAAAGAGTTTCTAGGGAAAAAAAAAGATGTCGGGGGGAAAAATAAAGTTTGTCCTAACAAAACTTATTCTAAAGACTCCCAGTTCTAGCTGACAGCATCAGTTTTAGAGAGACCATCAAGGGGAAAGGGGGAAAGGCTGTGTGGTGTACTCGTGCCTGTGAAATGGAACTGCATGCCTGCTCTCATCACTGAGCAAACCTTATTTCTGCCTTTAAAAGAAGCATGTCCTTGAGTCATCTGGCAAGGTCGTGTGATGTTTTACGGCTGAAAGCGGAAGGATTGTGGGTCAAAACACCTCCCCAAATGGCTGAAAGTCAGAGAGCAAAGAAGCGGGAAGTCTGGAGACAGCTCAGTGATAAGGAGCCACCCACATCAGTCAGTTCGCTGCGAGCCAGAGAGCAGCCTGACTTTAACCAACGAACGACGTTAGTTTCTTGCCCACATCTGGCAAGCCTGGATGATTTACTTCCCTTGGGCACAGGTTAGTCCAAGGGGGTTAAATGGGAGCCCAACAAGTTGATCTTACTTCTTTCTAGAACATTTTGAGTTTCATAGTGTGATGGTTAGTCTTTGCTATCAAATTGAGTTCCCGCCTTGGTTTTTCCTGGATGATGGACTGTAACCTATGGGATGAAGCAGGCTGCTTTCTTCTCCGGTTCTTCCCGAGAGAAGCTGGGTTCTTGGAGGGCATGAACTTTCCCAAGAGCACCCAGATAGTAAGTAATGGAGCCAGGTTGTCAGTTCCAAAGTCTACATCACAAGCCTGTGCATGCCCTGGGCTGGTTCTTGTTATGAACACAAGGTCTCCACCAGCTGTCAGATCTCAACACGTCCATTCTATCTGGAGAGCTGGAAGCCGCCTATGGTGCCTCATGCAAGGCCACTGTGTAGGCAGAATAGTGAACCTCTTCCCCAAAGGTCAATGTCCTAATAGTCAGAACCTATGAATATATTTTGTTATACAACTGTGAGCTTTCTGTTAGTGCAACAAATACCAGAGAAAAGTCAACCTACAAGGAGGATAGCTGGGGCTGTAGAGATGACCCAGCAGTTGAGGACACTTGCGGCTCTTGCAGAGGACATAGGTTCTGTTCCCAGTACCCACACGGTAGCTCACAGCCATCTGTTAATTCCAGTTCCAGATCCAATGCTCTCTTCTGGTCTCCTGCAGGCACAAGGCACAGTTCACTGTGGTGCACATGCAGACAAAACACTCATGCACATAAATAAAAATAAATCCCTTTAAAAAGTTAAGTAAAAAATAGATGGGCCACAGAGATGAGACAGAGGAAAGGGGAAGAGAGATTTGAAGTAGGAAAGGAATCCACCCCACTGCTGCTAGCCTCGAAAAAGAGGAAGGAAGCGGGCATTGCAGTCTCCAGAAACTGAATTCTGTCGCCCGCTCAAAGGAGCGAAGAAGCGGGTTTCCCTTGAGTCTCCAGGAGGGAACCAAGCCCTGAAAATGAGACCTTGATTTTAGCCCAGTAAGACGCAGGTCAGACCTCTGACACAAGCTCTGAGATAATGTATTTTTGGTGCATTAAGTCACCACATTTGTGATAGAAAATAAAAATGCTGACCAGCAGTTTCTTTGTTCATGTGAACTAAATTTCCTTGATGACTAGACATGAAGAGAAGTACATAAGACTTAACTTCTGATTCTCCTCTTCAGGGAAAGGAGAGCTGAGTGCCCGTGAGGTGCTGGAGTGGGTAAGGGCGCTTGCTGTGCAAGCGGGAGGCCCTCCTGTCAAATTCTCAGTACCAACATTAAAAAACAAACAAAAACAACTGGGCATGGCCCACAAGTGTTTGTGACCCTAGTCCTGTGGAAGACAGAGACAGGAAAATTCCCCAGGTTTGCAGGCCACCAGCCTCACTCCAGGTTAAGTGTGAGACCCTGCCTGGAAGGAATAAGAGGTGAGTGACAGGAACCAAGACACCTGAGCTCTCCTCTGGCCTCGGCACAGTAACATGTACCACACACCCTGGGGCATGGAGGGAGGCAGTCAAAATTGCACGCCACCTGTCCACTCTTAGGCAAATCCAGACTGTTCTCTGGGGTGGGACCCATAGCCCAGAGCCAGTGGACAGCTGCAGCCAAGTAAGAAATCTAAAGGCAGGGTTTGTCAAAACTAGACCGACCAGTCACGATCACAGAGCAACAACCTGCCAATGTTTTTGCTGGATGACCCTGTGCAGGTGCAACTAGGAAACGAAAGGATGCAGCAAAGGACACTTTCACGCCTGTTGAACACAAACCTACGGATTTTTAAGCAATAGCCAGTGACACATGGCAGTTCATCTAGAATAAAAATACTTTAGCTGAGCTAGAGGATAGTCTCATGTTGGTTTGTTCTTGACTTTCTATACTTACCTTCCTATTTGATAGTGGGAAATTATAATAAAAAGCTTTGCCTTTATTTTCAATAGAAAATGTGTAGAATAAGATAAACGAGGAAAACAATTTTATTCAAATGTATTAAATGAAGCATGGCAATTTTTACTTTAAAAGATTTTACATGTTATTAGTAATAGGTATATTACTGAGGGGGTATAGAGGCCGTACACCTGTGTGGAGGTCAGAGGGCAACTTGATGGACTTGGCTCTCTCTTATGAAGGTTCCAGGGATCCAATTCCGGTTGTCAGGCCTAGTGGCAAGGTCTTTACCACCTGAGCCACCCTGCTAGCCTTGTCTTGTCTTTTTGAGATAGCCTCTTAAGTTTTGTGTCTTTCCTTATCTACAAAAGGTTTGTGATGACTGCATGAGCGAAGGTTCTCATGCTTCTCCAGTCTGACTACAATTATCTAAAGGCAAACATTAGGTAATATTTCTCTCATTCATTTTAGCCCCAAATGGGGACCAAGTGTTCACACACATGAACCTATGGGGAACATTCCTCGTTCAAACTCCTGCATTACGCACAGCAGGTGTGTGTGTATAGGGTGTATGGAGGACAAGGGTCAGTCTACTCTTGAGATGCCATGTCTCCCTCAGATCTTTTCTGTCTTATTTTGAGGGCCAGAGTCTCTCACTGGACCTGGAGCTCACCAATTCTGTTAGGCTGACTGGCCATCAAGTTCCAGAAAGTTACCTCACCCGTGGTGGCATACAGATGCTATCACACGTGGCTCTTACCTCGTGCTTGCCTGGCAAGCCCTCTACTGTTGCGCTAACTGCCTAGTATGAGGCCATTCTTTAGGAAACAAAAAGTCACTGGAGGAAGGACAGACACAGCACAGCGTGACACACCTTTGTTGCTGTTGTTTTCAAATTTTTATTCTGGAAAACACTGACATTTCTTTGTTTTTAGATTGATTTTTAATTATTAATTATTTGTATCTGTGTGTGCATGTGAGCGCAGGTGTCCACGGAGTCCAGAAGGCCTGGAGCCCTTGGGACAAGAGGTGGCTGCTGGGAACTCAACTTTATTCTCTGCAAGAGCAGTAGGTGCTCCTAACCCCTGAGCCGTTTGCTTTTCAAAAGAGTCTAGCTTAGCTCAGGCTGGCCTCAAACTCCCTACGTAGCTGAGGCTATCTTTGAATTTCTGATCCTCCAGCCTCATCTTCCAAGAGCTGGGATTGCAGTTGTGCAAAATCATGCCTGGCTTTGACCTGCCTTTGGTGCCTCTGACTGCAACATTGTGAATTAATTGTAGGCTAATGGACAGCTGGGTGTGGATGCTATTACAATAATGCTATTAACATTATGGTTCAGTTTCGTCAATGATTAACTGGATATTGGTGGGGGCAGCAGAGAGAGTTGATTTAAGACCCTTAGGGAAAGTTTGGAGAAGGAACTTGCAGATAAGGAAAATGGAGCGAGCAAGATATCTACCCCACAGAAACAACATAGGAACTAAATCAATTTGGAAGTGGAGGTGTAGGACAAAGAACGTTTGGGGTCAGTTTGTGCACCGGACCTCGCATTCAATACTGAGAAATGGGATCCTACGCAGCCCCTAAAGGTCTTCGAGTCTTAAGCAATGAGGAAAACTTGGCAGGAGTGGGAGAAAGAGCCATTCCGGGAGTGTTCTGAAGGAATATGGGTGAAAGACCACTAGAGCCTAGGGTTAGGTGGAGGAAGAGTTTGGGATGCCGCCCAACGCTGGAAGAACTAGAGAGGTCTTGAGGCTCACATTCCGGGTCTACCTCCTCTTTAGGCTAACTGTGCTGTTAGGGAATTTAAGATTACCATTACATTTCCCTTCCCTTAGACCTCCACGTAACACTAGCCCACCAGGAGCTTGAAAACGGTGTGCCCCAGAACAAGGCGTGTGAGCTTCCGCTACGTGAATTTTCAAAACGATGTTGATTCCTGGCCCAAGAGGAAAGCAGGCCTGCACCCATTTCCATTTTTAGGTTAAAAATGCCTTCGTAGGTTCAGCTCAGTAGTGTATCCACCAGACTAGTCTTAATCCGTTGCAGACATCAAGGTCGCCCGCCCCTTTGGGTCTTTTTTTTTCCTCCCGTTGGATTTTAAAAAGACAGGCGGGCACCAGGAACCTCCTGCTGTTTACTGGGTGGGAGGTGGAGGCCCGGTCGGGCGTGGCAGCTGCGAAGAGAGCAGGGCGAGGGCGGGGTAGGAACCGCGCCAGAAGGGCGGGGGCGAGCCGGGACGCGCTCCCGGGATCCTCGTGCACGCGCCGCGGTGCCGCCCGCCCCCGCCCCGCCCCGGTCAGCTGGGTTCCGCGTCCAGTCGGCTGCGGAGCATCCCGGGCGGCGCGAACGGCCCAGCCATGTCTGCAGCCATGAGGGAGAGGTTCGACCGGTTCCTGCACGAAAAGAACTGCGTGACCGACCTCCTGGCCAAGCTCGAGGCCAAGACCGGAGTGAACCGGAGCTTCATCGCGCTCGGTGGGCGGCGGGTCCCCGAGAGCGGCGCGGGGCGCGGACGGAGGGCGGGCGGGAGGCCCCTGGCGCGTGGAGCGAGGCCTGGGAGCCGGGAGCTGCGGGACGCTGACGTGTCGCCTCTGCCGAGCCGGTGTCCCGCTGGGTGGAGGAGCCCGCCCTCAGCTCCCGGACCCCTCGGCTGCCGGGCCTGGCGGGATCCGGGTCTGGCCGAGCGGGGCTTCCTGGCCGATGCACTGTGCGGGCCGGCTGGGAGGAAAGGGAGACAGGGGACTGCCCTGTATACCCAGTACAGGCGGGCGCTCCCCGGGGTGTTGAGGCAGGGGATTGCTCGGTATGCTCAGCCCAGGAGGGCACTGTCCAAAGAGTTGAGGCAGGGGAATGCTCTGTATACCCAGCCCAGGAGGGCCATGCCCAGGGAGGAGAGGCAGAGGCCTCCCCAGGGTCCCTAACCCAAACAACTCCCGGTGGATGGGCAGGCCGGACCTCCTTATGGTCGGTTTCTCTCTGGTAATCGAGGCAGGAGAAATACGCCTAGAAAAGGCCTAACCTCGAAGTGTGGGTGTGGGCGGGGACTGTCTTTTTAGAATGTCCGCAGGGTCACCCAACCGCTTCTCTCCTCTGCTCTCCAGGTGTCATCGGACTGGTGGCCTTGTATCTGGTGTTCGGTTATGGAGCCTCTCTCCTCTGCAACCTGATAGGTTTCGGATACCCAGCCTACATCTCGTAAGTGGCTCACCCTGCAGCCAGCTCTCCCCTTCACAGCCCTCCACATTCAGGGCTTGTGGGCTGCTTGGCCCAGGTTCTTGAGACAAAGTCCCATAAGGTTAATCTACTGACCGCTTAAGGTTACACATTTGGGAGCCTTAACTTGTTTTCCCATCTCCTGTCAGCTAGCCAAAAGGTATTTTATTTATTTATTTATTTTTATCAGATTATACTGACAAGTTGACCTTATCCAGGCAGCACAAATTGTGGTGGAGCTCAGTCCTCCACTCTCTGGCAGACGGACTTCAACAGGTATTGAAGTGGGAGTGAACTGTATCCCACTGATGACTTATGGTTATTTCCACCATATGTTTTTATACACAGTAAAAGCCAATTAAGAAAGCTAGAACTTTCTTAATTCAGAGTTATAGTCGGGACAGGTGAAGACTTTTGGCTTTATTTATTTGATCCCAGGTCTCACGCTGTAGCCCTGAGAGCTTGTGATACTTATAGCAAAGACTGACCTCACCTAACCTTAACTTTTTTTTCTAGTGCTGGGATTACAGACGTGAATCACAAGCCTGGCTTAGCTTTTTGATTTTTAAAAAGGCTAATTAGTGATCCAGTGAGCTGGCTCAATGGTTTGTTGTTTGCCACCAAGTCTGACACCTTGAGTTCAGTCGCTAGCTACCCACATGGCAGGCGAGAGAGCTGACTCAGACAAATTGCCCTCTCACCTCCACATGCCCCGTGCCATTTGCTTGCTGCTTCCCACAACAAATGAATAAAGGAAATGACAAAAATTTAAGGCTTTTTTTTCTTTCATTTTTAAAATTTTTATTTTTTTGTGTATGGGTGTTATGCCTATGTCTGGGCACCATATGTGTGCTTGGCACTGGAGGAGGCCGGAAAAGGGTGTTGGAGTCCCTGGAATTGGAGTTTTGTACAGTTGTGAGTCACCATGTGGGTTCTGAGAATCAACACTGGGTTCTCTGGAAGAGCAGCCTGTCCTCTTAACTGCTGAGCCATCTCTCCAGCCCCAAGGCCAAATATCAAAAGCAAATTTGGAGACACCATAACAAACCTTGTAAAATACATTCATAATGTAGCTCCATTATATAAATTATTCATGTAATTAGAAAATGAACCATAAGATTAGGATTTAATGAGTATTATTTTATAACTTAGTGCTTATTTTTGAATTTTTCATTTATCTGTTTAAATCAGAATTGCTCTTCTCTCCACAAATGAATTTTGTTTTATAGTGTAACAAAGTTGGTGGTTTCATCCATTTGGTTTCTGAAATGTCTCAGCCATAGTGATAAAAATAAAGGTGAAAACATTTCACTCGGAGGCCAAGACACAGATAATATTATAGCACGTGACTGTCACTGGCCAGATTGGAAGTTAACATATGCTGGAAGGGAGAAAATGTTTTTATTGCTGTTTTGTTTTGTTTCATTTTTGAGACAGTCTTAAATAGCCCAGGCTGGCCTCAAACTTGCTATGTAGCCAAGGATGACTGTAAACTTCCGCTCCTCCTGCTTCTGTCTGGCCAGTGCTAGGATTATAGGCAGTACCAATACAGCTAGTTTTGCAAATTTGTTTTTAGAAGTTAGTTGTTCTGGATAAAGGCTACCGATGTGACATGCTTGCTTGTGAAGTTGGAGACCCTCAGGCTCCAAGATGAGAAGGGTGTTACCTGCTAAGGCATCATGTGAGTTTTGTGATGGTACTAAGAATCACTAAGGCAAACTAGGAAAACTGGTTCACTACAGTAAAGGTAGAGAAGCCCTTTTAGTGATATTTGATGTTAAGTGCTGGAACAGCCTTGTCCAAAATAGCTATGTGTGTGGTAACAAAGTTACCCTGCAGTGCACTCTTTGACCTGACTCTTTCCGTTTGCAACTCTTTCTGTTTGACACTCTTTCTGTTTGTGTGTCTAAGTTGTAATTCTTTTTTCTTTTCTTTTCTTCCTTTTTTTTTTTTTTAGTTGTAATATTTTTAAAAAGGTAACGTTCTGAGGCCTTTTCAGGTGTGTGTCTTAGAATTGCTTATCTCCCTCCACCATGTGGGTTCTGGAGGTTGAATTGGGGCTATAGGTTTGGCCGAAGCCTTTTGCCCATTGAGTCACTGCACCTTCCCCCAGAATATGGATTTTTTAAAATGTTGATGACATAATAACCTTCTTTTTCCTCCGTCAGTGCTACTTGAAATAATTGTGTGATAAACATAGCTTCTTTGTTGGCATGAATAGATTATTTATGTGAGCTGTAGAGAGTTAAGTCTGTTTCTTGGGACTGGAGAGCCTTCTCAACAATACAGAGCACTAGCTGCTCCTGTAGAGGACCCAGGTTTGGTTCCCAGCACCCTGATGGACAGCTCATAACTGGCTGTAACTCTAGTTCCAGGGGACTCAGCTCTCTTCTGGTCTCCATGGGCACCAGGCATGGACATGTTGCATATACATAGACATGCAGGCAAAATATTTAAACATACAAAATAAAATTAAAAAGTTTTAAAGTCTGTTTCTAAACTGGGCATGATGGCGCATACCTTTAATCCCAGCTCTTGGAAGTCAGAAGCAGCAGGATCTTAGTGAGTTCAAGGATATCCTGGTCTACATAGAGAGTTCCAAGCTATGTAGTGAGACTCTATCTCAAAAAAAAAAAAAAAAAAGCCAAGCCAAAACAACAACAACAAAAAAACACCTATTCTGGATGGAGCAAGTAGGTCCACATACATGTACAAGTGCATGTGTCTAAAGGCGGGAACAGAACTAGGTTGTGTGTTTCCTTGTCTAGAAGTAATCTTAGGCTGGGATATTTTCAGTCATATTCAACGTGATTTTTTTTCCCCCGAGACAGGGTTTCTCTGTGTAGTCCTGGCTGTCAAAGCAATTTTAAAGTTGCCATTTCTAGCCTTATTATTTCTCTGTTTATTCATTCATTGTCTACATATTACTGGCTTTTTTTACTTACAAGATGTTCCGTGTTTCTGTTTGCTGCTAGATGTTCTAGCAGTAGAGTTGGTCATTTCTAAGTAGTAGAGGGGGTTAGATTTTCCAGGGTTAGAATTTAGTCAATAAGTACATCTGCTTTATTTTCTTTTTAGTTTTTATATTCTGAGGCAAAGTAAATTTTAGTCAGAGTTAGAAAAACACTAAAGATGTAATAAAGGACATTGAATGATTTCAGCAAAAAAATCAGGAAGTAATATTCAGTGTTTATAATGCTGCTCCCACTGTTGTTTGTATGTATGAAGACTGGCCTTTCTGTAGATCTCCAAGGTTCTGATCTGCACAGTCTGGGATATGGCCTCGGCTTGGGGGTGTGAAATGCTTATCAATCTTTTATACTTTTTAAAGGATTCTAATCTGCAGAGAGTGTTGAGAGCCTCTGGTATAGAGGCAATAATAACCACCACACAAGTGTCTTTAAGTGTGAAGACTGGGCAAGAGGGAGGGAAAAATAGCGTTCTGTTCCCGAGAATAGTCTAGAGACCTCCTCAGTGCTCTGTTCTGTGTAGGAGGGTCAAGGAAAAAGAAAAGGGGGGATTTGTACACAGTAAAAAGCATACAGACCCAAGTCAGTAAACGTTCAGGCAGCCAATATTTAATTAAACCTGTTCATTGTTTAGCCATGACTATTTGTGATTGTACAGTTTTTCAAAAGAAAGGTCTTTAACAAATGGTGGTTTTGAGTAGTACTCAGATCATTGTTCCTGGGGTTGGGGAGATGGCTCAGTGGGTCAGAGTGCTTGCTGTGCAAGCATGGGTACCCAGCACCCACGTAGAAAACTGGGCATATGTGCATTTCAGGGTTGAGGGAGGTAGATCCCAGCAGCTCATGGCCGAGCCGTCTAGCTGAAACAGCAAGCTTCTGGTTCACTAAGAGGCTTTGTCTTAAGGAAGTATCATGGAGGCGTAGAGGAGGACACGGGAAGTCTGGCTCTGGCCTCCACATGGGCACACAGACAAACACACACGCGTGTGCATGCACTGCCATATTAACCCGTATTCACACACCACCACCACCACTACAGTTTCTGCTTGTCTCAGCCGCGTTGGTCCAGTATAACCAGAGGTGGTTTAGGAGGGAGGACATTTTTCTGACTTCTAAAGGCTCAAAATTCCAAGACCAAGCTGCCAGCTGATTTGGTCATCTGATAGCTGTTATCTGCTTCAGAAATGGCACCAACCTGTGGCATAGTCATGTGGCATAAGAGGCAAATGAGCTTCTTTGAGCCGCTCACATCAAGCAGAGCATTTATAACCTAATCACCTTCTAAAAGTCCCATCTCTTAGAATTGTCACATTGGGTATTAGGTTCCATCAAACCAATTTGTGGGGTCCCGAACTTCAGGCCCCAGTGGTCACCTTCACCCAGTCACTCTCTGTTCCCTTGTTCTCTTCATTCCCCAGATAGTTATTCTTCAAAACTGAGGTTCATCTGCATAGCAAATGTCAATGTCCCCCATATGCCAGGTGCTGGTGTAGCCCTTTAGATACATACGGCAAGGAATGAGAGAGACACACTCCCATTTGCATTGACAAGAGCAGGCGAGAATTAGGTAAAGTAGTGGTTGAATGGTGGGCTCTCAGAAGCTGTGTAGAAGGCAGCTGTGTAGTAGACAGTAACAGGAATGCTATTTAGGACTTAGGAATGAGCTGGAACCAGCCTGGTAGAGGCAGCGGAGGGAGCCACGGCCTGAGGCTGCAGCAGCCTGGCTGTGTGACAGGGAGAGTGCTGAGGGAGATTCCAAAGGGGCGTAGGTCTGCAGAGGGCAAAGCTGGCGTGAATGGCGTGCGCCTTCTGCTCCAAATGGTTGTATTTTTCCTGATTGCATCAGAGAGATGTAAATAACGGGTCACGTGATAGAAGCTCGCAGGTAAAATGTAAATGGGTGCTGAGACCTCTGGAAGGGATTGGCGATCTGGCTCAAGGTCTGCCAGAATTGATTTCCTTCTTTCCTCACCTTTCAGCTTTGTTCTTGCTATTTCCTCCCCTTGTATCCATTAAAGGAAGGGGCATAGAGATTGCATCTAAAGGTCAGTATTGGGCCTAGAGATTGCAGGGTGTGGAAATGAAATTTGGAAAAGCTCATTTGGCCACCTGCCTTTTTCCATTACTCACCCCTTGAGAACTTCATGGGTGAGGCTCAGGTGCATCTGGCTCTAGGTCAGGACTCAGCGAGTTGGGGAGCCTGGAAACAGTGGTGAGTGGGGAGCCAGGGCCTCCTCACAGGCCTCCTTCCCTGTGGCCATTCTGTTTTTCTTTGTGCAGTTCTTTGAGCTCCCTAATCTCTGTGCTTCTGGACACTTTGGCCACTGAAAGCGAATTCCAGCCTGTTTTGTTCCCAGGAGCTGCTAGCTTCACCTGCGCCTCCTCCCTCTGCCACAACAACAGAACTTGTAAGGACGGACTCACATCTTCCCCCGTAGGCCAGTGCACACCTTGTGGCCAACATGTCCACAACCTGTGGAAACAGCCCTACTGTCTAATTTGAAATATTTTTGTCACCCCCAAAAGGAAATCATTAACAGTCATTCCCATATCTCCCCACTCAGGTCCCGGGAACCCTTAGCTAGCGTGCTCCCGTGGGTCTGCTCTGGGCATTTCATAGGCTCATGTGCTCTGTGGCTTTTGTGACTCAGTGCAGCCCTGCCTTTAATGACAACGCTCAAGTAAGAGGCCCTGAGACCAGCAGAGAATGGGACTCTGCACCTTCATACACGAAGCCCATGCCTGAGACCTGTGAGGACCCGTGGGCAGTGTGGTTGGTGTGATGCTAGTTCAGCCAGGGGCACGAGTCTGTCCCTGCTTCTTTGTACAAGTGTAATCGTGAGGCAAAGTCTAATGACTTGATTTTCTATTTTTATTATTGCCCTGCAGTGAGAAGAAAGCGGGAGGGCTGGTCTTCTGTCCTACCCAGAAAGCTTTTGGTCTAAAATTCTGCACAGGCATCTGTGTGTCTCTCTCCTTTCGTTTCATATGTGCTTAGAAAACTCAGGCTGCCACCTTCCTAGTGCCGGAATTCAGCGTTAGAGGTCAGTATGTATCACCTTCCTTTAGTGTTTAGTATATTTTAGTTTTTCTTTTCTGTCGTGTAGCGGTTGAACATGGCCTTGTAGGTGCTACTAACGCCCAGCACCACTGAGCTAATGCATAGTTCCTTTTAGTTTGAAACGACATTCTGTGGCCAGGCACACACCTGTAATCCCAGCACTTAGAAAGTGAAGGTGGAATATCAGGAGTTCAAGGTTATGCTGAGGCCAGCCTGAGACCCTGCCCACCCCCAGAGAAAAATAAAGGAAGGAGTTGAAGAAGGAGAAATGATAGCCCAGGGATGGGCACAAGAACACATGGAGGGAGGGAGGTAGAGAAGGAGATAGAGATGTCGGCCAGGCTTCATCTGGACCCCTGTTACTGCACAGGAGTGTAACAGCACCTTCAGGCATGTTAGCACTAACCTTACAGGCTATTAACATGTTTAGAGTTCATCACTATGGCATCTGTATTTTAAAGTTTTGAAATCTCACATGTACCTCAGAGACATTTTGTTTTCTGAACGTTCTCCAGCCCAATTTAAGTGAAGCACCAGTAAAAGAATTTTATTTTCTCTGGGCACGATGACATATTCCTTTTATTCGAGCACTGTGAAGCAGAGGCCGGCAGAGCTCTGTGAGTCCAAGGCCGTCCTGTTCTACAGAGTGAATTCTAGGCCAGCCAGGGTGAGGCCTCCTCTCCAAAAGAAGTTTTATATTTTTTTCTGAAGAGGTTTATTTTTATTATTTTAAATTGTGAGTCCATGTGGGGATATGTGAACATGGGTGGGTACCCGAAGAGGCCAGAGCTGTTGGACCACCTGAAGCTGGAGTCACAGGTCGTTGTGAGCCATCCCAGGGTGGTAGAAATCGGACTCTGATCCTCTGCAACTGCAGAGCCAGCTCTTCAGCCCTGAGAGTTTTATTTTCCCAAAGCTGCTGGACACTTGTGTAGCATTTTATTTAGCTGAAAATTACATGTATCTTTGTCTAATATAGTTCATTTAACGTTTATATCAATCCTGTTATGAAGTACTATGGTAATTCCCACCTTTATAGCCAGGGGGCAGAAGTGACAGTAACTGGCTCAAGACTTTGCAGTCTGTGGGTGGGAACTGGTTTGTGACCCCATGGAGCCTGGCTCCCTAATCTGGATCTTAGTTAGATGCTTCCCATGTGGCCTTTCATGTGGCCTGCAGATTCATGCATTGACCTTATGTAGTGAAGGAAATTGGACTCTGGTGTTAGCTTTTGTATTAAATCAGCTCTGTGAACACATTATGCAGAATGTCTCCCTATCTCTCAGGTAGGGTGCCCCCCGCCCCATATACCTACACATGGAGGCATTTTCTGTGTTTTGTGAACATGCTAGAATTGCTGTTAACTTCTCTTGGTTACCTGTCACGTAGCTTTAATTTATCAAGGCTCTAGGGATGCACCCAGGGCCTCATGCTATGTATACACACTACTGTTGACAACATCCCAGTGCCTGGCCTTTTGAGACCAGTCTCAATAAGCAACTCTGTATGGTCTGGAACTCATTATCCCCCTGCCTCCGTTCTCCTGTCCTGGGATTTTAGATATGTACCATCCCCCTTGGCTGAAATTAAACTTTATAATACTATACTTGACATAGATACTTAGTTATACAGCCTTTGGTTTTATTGACAGTGGTTGTCCTGGTATGATTTACCTGTGAACTTACTTACACAATGTGCTTGTCATTAGGTTGGCTCTTGAATCCTTTAGGAAAATATTAAAGAGTAAAGGAGGGTAGATATGATGGCTCAGCAGATAAAGGCGCCTGTCACCGAGTCTGGTGACCTGAGCTCAATCTCTGCAACCCTCATGGTGAGGAGAACAGACTCTCTTGTGTTCTGACCCTCACATGTGCACCGTAGTAAACAACACCACACCCTACAAGCAAATATGTAATAAGAATTTTAAAAATAAAGATTAAAGGAACAAGTTCTATTTTCATTGTTTTTGTATAGTTAACTGAGAAAATAGTTTCTCCACAGTTAAGAAACCTACTAAACACTACCCATCTCATCTATGTTGTTTTGTTTGGTGTGTGGCACATGGTATAAATAGCAAATAAGTGAATTAATTTGATTCTCTGACTCATTCTGCTATCAGCCTTTCTTGCTCTCTTGGTCATATCTCTTGTTTTGAAAACATGTATTCTTTTTTATTTTTTTTGTTTTTCTTTTTCTTTTTTTAAATATTTATTTATTATGTATACAATATTCTGTCTGTGTGTATGTCTGCAGGCCAGAAGAGGGCACCAAACCTCATTACAGATGGTTGTGAGCCACCATGTGGGTGCTGGGAATTGAACTCAGGACCTTTGGAAGAGCAGGCAATGCTCTTAACCGCTGAGCCATCTCTCCAGCCCGAAAACATGTATTCTTCACTGAAAACAAAACAGCAAACAACAGCAGTAAAAGGAGCCTAGGCAGCGGTAGCGCGTGTTTTAGTCCCAGCACTTGGGAGGCCTCAGAGGCAGGCAGGTCTCTCTGAGCTAGAGGCCATCCTGGTCTACAGAGCAAGTTCAGGACAGCCAGGACAAGGCTACTTAGAGAGACCCTGTGCCCCCCTCCCAAAAAGGTGAAGCTTGTGGCCACCATAGTTCTTTATCTTCGTGTTTTTCTAGGAAGAAGGAAAATTTTTCCCTTATTTACATAAGAACAAAATAGTTCATATACTTTAAAATACCTTTTTTTTTAAAAAAGAAAACTATTATTTTATGTGTATTGGTATTTTGCTCGCATGTATGTATGCATACAATGTGTGTGCTTGGTGTCCACAGAAACCAGAAGAGGTTGCCAGGTCCCCAAAACTGTCTTGAGTTGTCACGTAGGTGCTAGGATCAAACCTGAATCCTCTGTAGTAGCAGCCAATGCTCTTAACGACTGAGCTACTGTCCAGCCTCCTAAAATGCCTTCGTATGTGAAGCACTGGTAATAGGAAAACTGTGTTGCTGTATCAGGAATTCTTGTGTCTGTGGTGACCAGAAGCATGACAGCCATTGTGATCCGGATTCTTTGTATTCAAGCATCCGAGGATCGACCTTGAACTCTGAAGTGTTCCTCCACAGACACCGGTTTTCTTTGCTTCTCTACAGCAGCACAGCCTTGTCTTGTTAAGGATGGGTGTGATTGACTGTAATGGTAAAGTCTGTGCTTTGACGATAGATGTACTTTATTTTACTGAGTCGTAACTGAACTATGAGCATACCACATGAACTATGTAAGGTGGCATGTCTCTAAGTGTGCGAGACAACAGGCGTGCTAACACGGGGCTGATGATCACCAGCTGGGTTACCCTTTTGGCAAACAGCCCAACTTAAAGGAAGTTATTTGTATTCAGTGAGGGTGTGGAGGGCAGAGGACATGTCCGTCATCTGTTTACCCCTTAGACTTTTTTTAAAGTTTATCTTTAATGCTTTAAGTTATATGTGTGTACAAGCTTGTGCCCATATGAGAGTATTTGTGGGTGGTGTGTGTGTGCATGTGAGTGCAGGTGTCTGCGGACTCTGGAGGTGTGAGAGCTGGAGTTGTGGGCTCTCCAGCCCTCTCCTCTTCGACCTTGTTTTGTGGCAGTTTCTCTTGTTTCAGGCAGGGTGCTGGATGCGAGTGGCTAGCAATCTGATAGTGCATTGCACCTCCCATCTTGCGGTTGCAGTGCTGGGCTGGGATCATAGGCACAGCCCTGTCTGTTTTACCATTGGCTTCAGGGGATGGAGCTGAGCTGTCTGGCTTCACCAGCCGAGCCATCTTGCTGGCCTCCAGCTTACATTGATAAAACTCACTGTTCCTGTGTGTAAAGAGTCACGGGAGCAGGCATTCTGTAATGGCTGAATTCAGGGTCATTCTTTTTATAGCTTACAGGGGAAAAATGATTTTGTCATTCTTAGGATTTCCCAACTTTACTTCATGGAACTTTGAGACAGGTTAAGAATTATGAGTATTTCCAAATACCATTTTCTTCCTTTCCTTTCCTTTGTACTCATTTTTGTTATTTCTTGTCATTTTTTCCCCCTGTGCTTAAACCATATGCTAAAAACCACCGTTATTCACAGTTGAAAAGAGCAGGGATGTTTTATTCTTCAGTATGGTGAGTCTGTGTGGCTTGTGGTCTTTCTGCCTTGGTTCAGTGGAGCAGGTCACCCCCAAGCAGAGTGTAACTAACCTGGACTGACAAGGTTTGGATTTTAAATCCACTTTCTCCCCTTCTTTTTCGGGGTGGGGACTGATCATTTCTTTGCTACTGGGGAAGACTTACTTTTGACCGGACCTGACTCAGTAGAAGCTCTCAGCGAGGATGGCCTGCATCTCGTGGTAATCTGTTCCTGCTGGCGTTCTTTGGCGCCCTTCATTCTCATGGCCAAAAGTTAAGCATGTTCTGCAGGCTCTCGTTTCTCTTAGAGCATTGTTTCGTCAGAGCAGTACGTCCGTGTTTGTGTTGCAGGACAGGTGGAGTAGGAAGACTGATTCCTGCTTGCCTTAGTCCTGGGCTCCCAGCAGAGTGTTGGACGTCACCTTCTTCAGATGGGAAAAGCTCTCAGGCTCTGCTAGCTCTCGGGGCTACTGAGCCCCGTAGGATCTGTCAGCTCAGGAATCTCCCCTCGCCCTCAGTAATAACCAAGCTCACTTTGGCGCCCACAGTGTATCCTTGAACAGACTTAGCTTCCTCTCTCCAGTTCTTGGTTGGTAGCAGGAATGCTCCAACTCATAGCAGGCGCACTCTGCTGAGGGTCAGGACGCCAGAGCGCCAGCAACTTCCACAGCCATGGCTTCTGAGACCTTTGCCGTCACCCACCTTAGAGAGTTTCTGACAGCCAGTAGGAAGTAGCTTCATCTTGATGCAGACCACCATCTAGGAGGAGCAACAGAAAGAGCTTAAATCCATTTGTTTTCTTAGTTTTTGTTTCCGTTGACTCTTGCTCTCTCTAACTCCCCTCTGATAGACGCCTGGCCCCTAGCACACGTGCAGGCTAATCGGGAAGAGCGTCGTTTTTTATTTGGCTGGCTTTGAATTCAGAGTCCTTTCACCCTGGCCTCCTGGGTGTCACGTGTGTGTACCATCACACTGGCCCTGAAACTTTTTAAAAATTTTGATCTTAGGTTGCTGAGAATCATCTAGGGCCTTGGCCCAGGGTCAGGTGCACTTAGGTGCTCCTGTGCTGTAACTGATATTCTGTGATGGGTTACCTAGTTCACAGTACCCACACTAGTACATATTTACTGGAGGGATAAATACAGGACACAGGAATGGATAACACTAAAATATGTGTTTGTTTGTTTTTTAAAGATTCATCGTCTATGTTATGGTTCCTTTTATTATGTACAACCCATAGGTAGAACATACTTGGTCATGCATGCTTCACTGAGTATAGGAAACTGACATTTTTCAATTTAATGACACGAAGGAATGTTGAGATACACACTGGGCAGGAATACCTTTTAAGTCAGAAAGAGCTAATGTGTTGTTAAAAGTGTTGATGGAGGGGACATGGAGATGATTTAGCAGGTGGAGGCACTTGCTCCAAGCCTGACAGCCCGAATTCAGCCCCAGCACTGCTATGGTAGAAGGAGAGAGCCGACTCCTGCAAATTGGCTTCTGACATTCACATGTGTGCGACGGTATACACACACGTTAAATAAATGTAATTTTAAAAGTAAAAGTGCCTGATTGATAGCTGTATTTAAGAGAATGTAATGTCTGTCCCAAGGAAACTGAATTATATTTCATAGATGAAGAAAGTTTTAATAATTACTACTATACAAATACTTGGGACAGAATATGCCCTTCCTTCCCATAGCTTCTTTTCCTGTTTGTTAGTTTTAATTTGTTAATGATATAAATAGCATATTTTTAATTCAAAATAGTAGATAAAAGTTGAGCAGAATTAATTCATGTATTATTTATTGTATTTTAAATTTGCTTACATTTCTGTTTTTGTGGTGCTGAGGCTCAAACCGGGGCCTACAATGTGATGACCCCTACACCACACCCCTGGCTTCTGCTCACACTTGCACCAGGACCTGTATATGCGGTGCACGTGTGATGACCTCTACACCACACCCCTGGCTCCTGCTCACACTTGCACCAGGACCTGTATGTGCGGTGCACGTGTGATGACCTCTACACCACACCCCTGGCTCCTGCTCACGCTTGCCCTGGGGCCTGTATGTGTGGTGCACGTGTGATGACCTCTACACTACAACCTGGGCTCCTGCTCACACTTGCAAGCACTGTTGTGTTTCTCTGGAGAGACCGTGTCCTCAAGGAAGAACTCAGCACAGAAGACATGAATAGGCTGTACTGTTGGCATGTAAACCCCAAAACTATTGCGCTGACTAAGCACAGAATGGGACAGAGGGAGAGCACACAGGGAGTGCAGAGGTTGATATTCTAGGGCTGGTGCAGGCCTTCCTCCTCATTGCTTCTGGTTTCAGTTGTGATTTGTTTGACTCTGAAGTTGACTGTGATTCCTTGCACATACATGCTAGGAACAACATCTGCTCAGGAAGTGACGAGTAAGAAACCGTCTTTTAGTTGTAAGGCTCTCTCGTTTTCTCAGCAGGAAAACGTGTCCTTCCTGCTGTCAGGCTTATTCTCCTCCCCGTGTTGCTGGTCACAGCTGTGCCGCACGAGCACCCGTCTGCTAGGAGTCACAGAAGTTTATCAAGCAAAGGCACTGGGGTTACCACAGTGGGTTGACACCCTGAGTCATCTTTGGGACCGGCTTCCCCTATTCAGGCATCTCAGTTATTCCACAAACCGTGCGGTGAGTGTATAGCAAAGGAATGGTTGGAAGGAACAGTGTCTGCCCTGCGTCTGGAGTCTTCACGGGGCGTGAGAGGGCTTGAAGCTTTGTTAGACTTTCTCATTCAGAAGCATTGGCTGTGAAAGTTTAATGGTGGCAGTGACCACTATTCCACATACTGAGCTCCCCTGTGACAGTTAGAGAATGGCTGCAGATAGAAGCTTGGATGTTATTAGCACTAGGTAGTGTGTACATCGGAAGAGATGTACTCTGTCTTGATCAAAACAGCTAAAATGAAACCAGTTGTGCTAGCACACACCTGCAGTCACAACACCTAAGAGGTGGGGCTCGGCAGGAGGACAGTCCAGAGAGAGCCTCGGATACATGCACTTTGAGGCCAGCCTGGATTACATTAGACCCCATCTTTAAAAAGTTGCCAGGCGATGGTGGCGTACACCTTTAGTCCCAGCACTTGGAGGCAGAGGCAGGTGGATTTCAGTTTGAGGCTAGCCTGGTCTACAGAGTGAGTTTCAGAACAGCCAGGGCTACACAGAGAAACCCTGTCTTGAAAAACAATAACAATAACAAAGTAAACAGCATCCACCCTCAAATCCCAAACTAATGGTAATGTAAGAATTTTAAAAATCTGATATAATAAAATGCCTAGTTTGTAAGCTGAGTTTTCTTTTTAAGCAGCCTGTTTCTACGAGTAACTATAGATCCATAGCCAAATTGGGCAGAAGAACGAGAAATTCCCACACGCTCCTCCTTGCCCCTGCAGAGCCGCCTCTGCTGTCAGCAGCCTTACTGGAGAGGCGTGTGTTCAAGCTGCACCTGGAGGAATGCATCTTTACCACCCGAGACTTACAGCATATTCACGTCTGGATCAGGGGATGCTTTCTGCTCTCTTGATGACAATTTGGTTTGGAAGGTAGCAAAGATGGGAGCTTGGGACCATTTCATCTTTGGTTTTCTTCTTGTGTATTTGATGCTGTCCTTTGAACAACCTCAGTTCCCAGCTTTGTTTCAACAAGCAAACAAAACCAGCTGTGAACAAGTAGGTGGGCCAACAAGGATAGAGTCAGCCAGCACTGACTGTTGAGCCCCAGGGGGCTGGGAGAGGCTCATGAGTGCCCTTGTGTGTATATCAGTACCAGTTCAATACCAAAGAAAATAATTTTTCCCAGTGTATCTTCTGGAGTTGGCCCAAACAATGTTTCGCTGGTATCCGAAATTTTCCTACTAACCTGCAAACAGGACTTTGAGGGTTTCAACTAACTCTTTACTCTTGCAGCACATAGAATTGGAGTATAAATCCAATTGGAGTATTAAAATCCATCTATAATTGTGTATTCTCCTTTTAGCCTTATTAACTGATAACGTTCCTTCTAACAGCTTGTAGTCAGAAGACTATTGGTCTTTTTCTGGTTTCTCACCTCCCTATGAGTACTAGTAAGCATTGCCATACTATAATTATTACCTACTGTGCGCAGATTATTCTGTGCCATTCAGTGTTTATAAATGCATTGCATATACTAACTGCTGTAATTGTCACAGAAACATAGTAAGGGTTACACTTGATAGATGAGGAAGCTAAAGCCCAGAGAGTATAAATCCTGCCCCGGGTTAGGATGAGTAGTGGAGGCAGGGTGGCGACGTGGTGCAAAGCGCGACACACAGGGTGCCCTGCTATCCTGAGCGTAGTTAATATTTGGTAGTTTATTGAGTAGAAAGTTCAGAGGAGTCCATTTCATCTGATAGGCTTCACGCCTCTTCTGTTTCTCTGTGTCTATAATATCGAAGGCTTTTAATCCCTAAAGCACAGGTTGTGTCATTGTTAGACTGTTTATAAGGAAATCTATTAGCTAGTTCCTCAAGAGAGAAGTTAAATGAGTGTGTTCACTTTAGTGTTTGTTTCTAGTGAAGCTCCAGAGAGCATGGCCTCGTAGGAGGCAGTGGTACAGTGTGGAGCTCAGAGCTTTCCGCATGGAGCTCTCCTCTGCCCCCTCATCACGCTCATCTCAGAGACTTAAGCAAGTAAAAGTCTGTTACTCCAGTGTCAGGACTGACTTTATACTCTGAAATCTTTCTGGATACCTGTACTGGTCTGTCAGCACACATAACACACCTTTTATTTGTTTGCTGTCTTGTTTTAACACAAAATTAGAATCTTTTATACTCAACAGTGTATCTTGGACATCTTTGTTGTTGTCCTTTATAAAGGCTTCAGAATATTTAAGATGTGTTTAAATAGACCATTCCCCTTTTAAAATGTGTTGTGTGGAGCTTCTATAATCTTTTAATGAATTAGAATGTGTTTTGACACTACTCTGTCGTCTTTGGTGTATGTGTTGGGGGGTGGTTGCCATGGCACCCCTGTAGTGGTCAGAGGACAATATTAGGTGTCAGTCCTTTCCTTCTTCCTTGTTTGTGGCAGGGTCTCCTGTTTGCCATGGTGTACGCCAGGCTAGGTGGCTAGTGGGTTACTAGGATTGTTGTTTCTGTCTCCATCTGCTAGAGCAGTGCCAGGATCAGACACACATTACCAAGTCTGGCTGTACATGGGTTCTGGGGATCTGGACACAGGTCCTCACTTGTGCTTTACCCACTGAGCCATCTTCCCAGCCCTCTTTGCTTATTATTTTTGGAAACAACAGTCTGGCTTGAAACTGAGATTCCCCTGCCCTCACCTTCCAAGTGCCGATGTGGCAGGTGTGTGGCATCACACCCGGCTCCTGTGCAGCTGAGGGCACACGGCTGCCCTCTGCCCTCCAGAAGGAACTAGACATACTGCTTTACCAGCTCCTCTGGGTGGGCGCAGATGGTCATTTTCTAGGTTTGTGAGCCAGCAGACTGGAACACCAACTCAGACCACCATCCTGTCGTGTCTGATGGAACCCTCCCCTGCCCAAGTAAGTAGGCAGGAGGATAGAATGGTCTTCTGGGGATTTTTACTTTGAGATCGTGACCTTTTCTCTACTCTTTTTGCTCTGTGACCAGTTTTCTAGTACAGGACAAGATCTCAGTGGTACCTTCCAAAGCCAAGGGTGCAGCCCTCCCATTGTACGTGCACTAACTAGTAAAGATTAACTGTCCACCGTGCTCCAGACATTGTGCTAGGCCTGTCCAGTCTGGTGGGGAATTGGTTTTGTAGCTAAGAAAATGGCATGCTCTAGTGAAGTAAGTGCTGGCTTTGGAGGTGGTCCTAGTAAACCCAACTGTGCCGCTTGTAGCAATGCTGTTTCTCTTCTCTTCGCTACAGTTTCTTTCTTTAAAAGACAAAACAAAAAAAGGTATCCCATGGGTTATTATGAAGGTTTTATTTATTTTTTGTTTTTGACAGGGTCTCGTCATGTAGCCATGGCTGGCCTGGAACTCAGAGAGATCCTCCTGCCTCTGCTTCCTGAGAGCTGGAGTTAGTTTGCTGCAGTTCATACATTTGCCTGATGTTGGAGGGCGGGCTGTGGGGGAATAATGGATCTCACTAATTGACAGTGTATTTTCTTTTGTGCTGCTTTTCAGGATGAAAGCCATCGAGAGTCCCAACAAAGATGATGACACCCAGTGGCTGACGTACTGGGTGGTGTACGGTGTGTTCAGCATTGCTGAGTTCTTCTCTGACCTCTTCCTGTCCTGGTTTCCCTTCTACTACATGCTGAAGGTACCATGGCCTCTAAACGGCTGTTCCTCCACATCTGTGTCTCCCTTGCCCTCTGTCTCTCTTCAGGGCCCTTACACCAGGAATAGTAGGAGCAAGGGCTTAGATATTGGGTACCAGTGGCTCTTGTCTCCCATTACAGCCAATAAGGCAGGATTCATGTCTCCCTTCTCTGTTTAAGGCCTTGGAAGAGCTAGGGCATTTTGTGTCCAAAGGTGTTTGGTGATTGCCGAAGTGGAAGAAAGTGCTGTGACCTGACACAGGTGTTGCCATTAATCTTCATGCAGTGATGCGTAACACACAAAGAAATGTCAACGTGTTTTCAGTGTTCCTGGTGCTGAATAGCAGTCGCTATTTTGGGGGGAAAACATGTAATTCTCATAATAGACTTGGAGAAGAAAATGTCCACTTGGTTGGGAAAGTCATCTTGGTAACTTTGGCTGCTGCGGTAGTCAACTCAGCCCTGCCAAACCTTGTTTTTGGCACAGGACTAGCCCAGGCTGCCAACATTTGGGGGGAAGGGACAGGAAACTGAGACTCATAACTGGATCCCCAGAGGTGAATGAGAGGGAGGAGGTTGCCGACTTCGTGGATTTGGTGGTTTTCCCCACTGGATGACAAGCTGTCCTCTATGGCTCCCCAGGTGTCTTCCACAGAAGGGGCCCTGCTTCTAGTTAGTGGGTGTGATGTGACCCACTAACTGTGTTCCCAGAGCGCAGACTTTGCAGGCTGGAGAAGGTGGTGTGTCCAGCTCTGAGGACTCCAGGCTGGCCTCTTTCCTGTTGCATTGTAGGCATTTTACTGCTCAGACACGTGACATAGTGTAAAGGTTCAAGTTGTCCTGACAGACTTTGAAAAAAGGTCTGCATTTTGCTTAAAAACAACCATTGTCAGAGCTGGAGAGATGGCTCAGAGGGTGAGAGCACTTGCTGCACTTACAGAGGATCCAGGTTCGATTCCCAGCACGCACAGAGCTGCTCACAACAGTCTGTAATTCCAGGGGACCTGATGCGTCTTGTGGCCTCCATGGATACCGGGCACACATAAGCTGAATTCTCATATACACTAAATAACATTGGCACATAGTTACAGCCATTCCGCAGTTAATGCATGTGTTGTGATTTTTATTTCAACTCTCATAATTTTCAAGCCTATTTTTGCTAGGCTCTTATTTTAATTTTATTTGACTGTGTGAGTGTGCACTTGTGAAGTCAGAGGACATGGTCAGGAGTTGGGTCTCCTTCTCTTGGGTTCCAGCCGTCAGCAGCTGAGCTCTGGCTGCTAGGCTTGAAACGATCTGTTGTGAATTTTGCATCATTCAGTTATGGTTTTGCTCCTGACAGAGTCTGTGATTGATTATGTTGTTTTTCTTTAGAAACAGTGTACTCATCAAGTATCTTATTATTCTGGTCCAAAAACCAATTTTCCTCCAAGGGATTCATAAACTCTGTCCAGCCGAGGAATAAAGGCCACACCCATTTATGCTAGAGTTGGGGTGGGTGAGTCAGTTCTAGCCTGGGGAGACTGAGGCAGCCAAAGAAACAGCAAATGAATGAATCCCCCTCCAGCTGCCCCTCCGCACCCTCAGAGATGAGTTGTGTCTGCCAGAGCCTGAGGCGTGGGGAAATCTTGACTTTTGGTTGGTGAGTGCCCCCCACTCCCTGTTTTCCTCAGAACCTCACAGAGACAGTCTCCTGTGCTAAAATCTGAAAATGTAGGAGGGGTTTTTTTGGTTTTGTTTTTTAAAGTTCAAGGTCTGAAAACAAGAAGAAATGCAAAAATCACAGAAAAAGATCTGATAAATTTGACTAAACATTTTAAGAACTCAATTTCTGTATGAGAACAGGTGTAAAGCTATCAAAATCCTGACAGACCAGGAGGATCTACTTACAACGTTTGTATCAAACGAGGAACTGATCACAAAATATGTTAGAATTTCTGTAAATGAAGAAAGAACCAGGCAGAATTTCTATATAGATATTTAATTAAAAAGAAAAAAAGTGACTGTGAGTGTGACGTGGGGCAGGGGGGGCTCTTAGTTAAAACACTGGCTGAAGCAACATGGAGAGGAAAGGCTTTATTTCACCCTACAGCTGCCAGTCAGTCCATCCTGGAGGGAGGTCAGTGCAGGAGCCTGCAGGCAGCAGCTGAAGCAGAGACCTGGAGAGGTGTTGCTTTCTGGCTTGCTCAGCTTGCTTTCTTATAAAAACCAGGACCACCTGTCTGGGGAACACTGGCACAGGAGCTGGGCCGCCCGCATCGATTAGTTATCAGAATGCCTCACAGACAGTCTGGTGGGGGCATTTTCTCACTTAAGATTCCCTCTTCTGAAGAGATAAGAACATTGACTGTTCTTGCAGAGAACCTGGGTTCAATTCCCAGCACCGACGTGCCAGGTCATAACTGTTTATAACTCCAGGCCACCACCAGCACCAGACACACATGGTGCATAGACATACATATAGGCAAACACTCAGACTTGTAAAAATAAAAAATAATTAAAATGAAAGATTCCCTCTTCCCAGGTTTGTGTCTAGTTGACAAAAACCAGCCAACACAGGGAGTTAAAATATTTTGTTCACTAAATTGACAGATTTTTGTTTTGTTTTTGAGACAGTCTCTTGTGATTTTGCTGTGCAGTAAACACTGGTATGTGTGCCAAGCCTGGCCTGGCAGATAGTTTAAAATTGAAAATGCCTGGTGAGGATGAGTGTACAGGAAATTGGACATGTAACTGGCAGTGAGCAGCACTGTCATTAGAACAGACATTTGAGAGTTTCTGTTGAATTGAAAAATGACACTGTCATAATGATGCCCCAAGGACATATTCACAGCGCATGAGGGTTGCACAAGGATGCTTTTCCTTTTGTTGGCGAAGAACATGATAACATTTCTTTTTGGGGTGTGTGTGTATCCGTACTTACATATATGAGGAGGACAGAGTTGGTATCCGTGTTTTCCTCGATTGCTTCCTTTTTCATTCACTGAGGCAGAGGCTCCTGGTGACCCCAGAGCTCACTACTCCTGCTAGCCCAGCTTTTTACATGGGTTCTAGGGGTCCGGGTTTCTGTCCTCACACTTCCACATTAATGCTTTATGTACTGAACCGCCTCTCCCCGGACCCAGCACTTCTCATTTTAACTGTCTGTCCTAGTTAGCTTTAAGGACTTGGCCCAGTCTAGAATGACCAGAGAAGTGGGTTTCAGTTGATTAGCCTGTGGGCATGCCTTTGGGATATTTTTTTCCCTTCTTTTCTTTCTTTTTTTTTTTTTTGAGATGGGTTTTTCTGTGTATCTCTGGTTGTCCTAGAACTCACTCTGTAGACCAGGCTGGTCTTGAACTCAGAGATCCACCTGCCTCTGCCTCCCTGAGTGCTGGGGTTAAAGACACGTGCCACCACCTCCTGGCTGGGGGATTATTTTGATTGCTAATTGTTGTCGGAGCCCAGCCCGCCTGTGGGTGGCGCCCTTCCCTGGGTGGGTGGGTGGTCCCGAGCTGTGGGAGAAAGCTGGGCTGGAGCCTGAGTGAGCCGGCAGGCGCTCCTCCCTGCTGTCTGCCTCAGCTGCTGCATGAGTTTCTGCCTTGCCGGCTCCCAGTGATGAGCCTGTCAGCTTACACATGCCCTTTGGTTCCCTAAGTTGCTTTTTGTCAGAGGACCAGAAATGAAAATAGGATACTTTAGTAGGACACAAAAGCAGGCAAATCTTACCTCCTTCCTTGCTCTTTTTCATTTTATTTATGACTCAGGAAGAGCAGTCATTTTTTTTTTTTTTACTTTTTCCAAAAGACAGGGTTTTACTATGTTGTTCAGGTGACCTCAAATTATTGTGCACAATTTGAAATTTTTATTTAATTATTTATTTATTGAACAGTTGATTTTAAATTTAGCCTGTCACCTTTCTGTGGCTGTATTCCAAAGGTTTTCCAAAATCTAGATTTACTTATTTTCTTCCTTCCTTAATTATACAAATTTACATAAGGCCATTGCTTGCACGTTTATATTGTATTTTGAGCATATTTCCCATTTCATTCTCTTCTACTTTCATGTCATCAGAACATAAATGATGGACTTAAGTTTCTGACCAGTTCATTGTAGCATAGTAGGAAAAGTTGATACATAAAATCGGTCTCTCTCCCTCTCCCCCCCCCCCCAAGTGATTGACCCCTGGGCCTGGTGCATTTTAAACAAGCACTATGTCATGAGCTGCATCTCCAGCCCTTGAAAGACATTTTCTCTGGCCTTAGCTTTAAGTTCTTGCCAGGACAGTCGTTGGCTATCAGTGTGTACCCCTGCTCTTGGATGGCGATGGCTTCGGAGCCACAGACAGACTGGTCTGACTGTTGTCATGTATGGATCCATGGTGTCAGTGCTGATGTCACAGCAGTCTGAACTGTGGGTAAGAGTGGGCTTGTGTGGTTGCCTCTGGGAGAATTATCAGCTGGCACTTGGAGAGCTTGATGAACAATAAGATCACATCTGTATGAAAAATAGTTCCATAAATTAAGGTGGAGTTTTGAAAGCTGATAGCTGAGTATTGCCTTGAGAGTTGAACAGTAATTAACCTTATTAATATGCGAACTGGAAAGTGCCGAGAATGTAGGTAGAGAGCAGTAATTATTTTACTGTCTCAAGACAGTAACTAGAGGGCTCCAGGAAATACCAAGTGGATAACTGGTTGTATATTCTACAGAGTAATCACATGGAAGGTAGAACTTTGGTCCCATCTGTAGCCTTGCCTTAATTCATGCAGAAAAGAGAATCTGCCTGGCTGGATTTCCCAAAAGTGGTGGGTGGGTGGCATTTCAGAGAGCTCCACTAATAGTGAGAACTTTAGATGATACTGTTGCTCTACTGCTAGCTGAGAAAAACATCATGGAACTGGAGAGATGGCTCAGCAGCTAAGAGCACTGGCTGCTCCTCCAGAGGACCCAGGTTCAATTCCCAGCACCACATGGTGGATCCATAACTCCAGTTCCAGAGGGAGCTGACTTCTGTGGGCACTGTATGTGCATAAGTAATGATACATATTTGTAGGCAATGCATTTGTACACATGAAGTAAATAAATAAATCTAAAGAAAAACATTAAAAAGATCATGATTTTCCTAAAACCCTACAGAATAGAAAAAGGACTCAAACATGCTGAGTTGCCTAAACTCATGAAACAGACCTCTTGTGATTCTTAATTAATCTGGTGAATCATTTGGACTTCACCTTGATGCCTTCTTTTGAAGTGACTGTCTCTCCATGAATAATTTATTCCTGAAAATTGAATAATAATAACCATAGTCCATCTTTTGAAAATATGGGCATGGCGCTTTAGACTACTTCATGTTTGGGGCATTAGAATCTTTGGGGAACCTTGAGAAAATCAGATGATTGTTAAATCCTGACTGGAATATTTTGTGAGGCTGGTTTAATCCAGCAGTTTTCATAACCCAGTGTGTCTTAGCAGTTGTTAGTCCCTCCTCAGCAGTCAAAAAAATCCAATAACAACATAATAACATACAGTATTCAGATTCTGTGTATTTTTCATCTTTATGTGGCTTTTTATATTACTTTATTCCATTTTTTAAGGACTTTATTTTTTTTAAATCTTTTCTTTCTGAAGCCCATATATACACACACATACGTACATACATATGTATATATATATATTTAAACATACTATAACCTGTTCACAGACTTTTTTTCTGTCTGGATCTGTTTACACCGAGCATCTGTATTGGTTTTTGATCACATAAGGCAAATCTTAAACTACCATGTTGCTCTGTTAATCGATGACATGGTTCAGCTTAGCACAGGGCATTGGCGGCTGGCTACACACACACGCACGCGCACACACGCACACACGCACACACACACACACACACACACACACACACACCCTTCTTGGTGGAGGTATCAGCAGGAGCCACGTTTACCATCCTAGCTCTGGGAAACTGTTGGGTCTACACTTCCACTAAGTAGCTCACCGCCTTCTGTTTATAAACCCCATTTAAGAGTTCAGTAGCAGGGCCTCTTAAAAGAGCCTTGCCTGTGTTTGCTGCTAGCAGTGAGTCAAGAATCCATCTCTTAAAGGGGCCTTGCCTCTGCTTGCCACTAGCAAACAGAACCTACTGAGAAAAGGCAGTTACCAATTAACTCTATTTTTGGGTTTAGAATCCTTTTTAAAGTTTATTTATTTTTAATTTCATTTTACATTCTATCCATAATTCTCCCTCCCACTCGTCCTACTCCACCCTACCTCCCCCCAAGCCTGCCACCCATTCACTCCTCCCAATGGGTAAGGGCTCCCATGGGGAGTCAACAAAGTCTGGCCCATTTAAGTTCTGGCAGGAACAAACTAGCTCATGCACCAGGGATAGATCCTGGTTAGAATCCTTTTTGTTTTTTAAAGCTTTCTCAGGCTTTATGTGGGTCTACATTACCCCACGTTGGATGCCATATGTAGACAGACTTTTCTTTCCTGCCTACCAGTTCCCAAATAACCAACATAAATGCTCAGCCAATAGCTCAGGCTTATTACTAAAAACTCTTATAACTTAAATTAACCCATTTCTCTTAATCTATGTATTGCCGCTTAGCTTGTGGCTTTACCTGTCCTCCGGCAGGTCTTGCTCCCCCTGCATCTCCTGGCGACTCTTCTGACTCTGCCCTTCTTCTTCCCAGAATTCTCTTAGTCTGGTTCTCCCATCCAGTCTCTCTTGCCCAGCTATAAGCCAGTCAGCTTCTTTAGTAAACCAGTCACAGTGACATATATTCACAGTGTAAAAGAATATTCCACACTGACCTCAAACTTGTATGTTAGAAGTGGTCCTCAGCCTGCTGCTGCGTTCACACACACACACACCAGCCTTTTACATGGTGTGGGGATCTAAACTCAGGCCCTCACACTTGTGCAGCAAGCCCTCTCGCCCCGTGTACTGGTTTTATTAGCAGGTACTCTAAGAGGAAGGGTTTCAGCTGATAAGTTGGTGCAGTGGCTTACAGTGCTTCTGTGCAAGCCTGACACCTGAGCTTGACTCTCAGGCCCCACCGTGGAGGGAGAGAACTGACTCCTGAGCGTTAGTCTTTGCCCTCCACAGTGCACTGCACTCACACACGTGCACCATGTTTCAGGTCATATACAATACACAAATTTTAAAGCACGATGGGTTTTATTATGACCTACCCATATTCTCTTTATTTTCCAGTCATTCTCTCTATCCCCCATTCTTATTTGTTTCATTTATCTATTTATTTCTTTTAGACATGGTCTCACATATCCCAGGAAGTTAGCATTAACTTTCCTGTGTAGCTAAGGATGACCTTGAATATCTCGTTCTCTGGCTCTGCCTACATAGAGTGCTGGAATTACGGACTGATACCTAGATTTTGCGGTGCTAGGGATTGAACCCGGGGTTTTGACTGTACCAGGCTAGCACTGTAGCAACTGAGCTGTATTCCCAGCCCCTTTTCCTCTCCCTTCTCTTTTGAGACAGTCTCTTTGTGTTTCTAATGCTGGTTCATTAGTGGTTGTGGTTTTTTTTTTTTTCCATCTAAGAAAAGCCTCTAGTTAGCTCTCAGAAAATCTGGAGATGCAGTGGAGATGCCAGAGTGATGGGACCGTGAATGTGGTCCCAGAGTGCCAGTCCCCTCTCACCAGCAGAGTGGTGGGACTGTGAGTGTGGTCCCAGAGTGCCAGTCCCCTCTCACCAGCAGAGTGGTGGGACCGTGAATGTGGTCCCAGAGTGCCAGTCCCCTCTCACCAGTGCTCTACTCCCGCAGTGTGGCTTCCTGCTGTGGTGCATGGCCCCGAGCCCATCTAACGGGGCCGAGCTGCTCTACCGGCGTATCATCCGTCCTGTCTTCCTGAAGCACGAGTCCCAGGTAGACAACGTGGTGAAGGACGTGAAAGACAAAGCCAAAGAGACCGCAGATGCCATCACTAAAGAAGGTGAGGCCTAGGGACAGCTCGGTGCAATGTGGAGGAGACGTGCTGCCCCAGGCTCACACAGCAGACTTATTGACTACCGTGTCCTCTCCGATTCCTCTGCTTCTTCCTCAGTGACACAGTTAGCTTCAGTCATCACATTAGAAAAATGGCTTTGTCCACTGCCGGCAGATATTTTAGAGTATCATCTACAGTTAGCTAAGTATCTGTGTAATTCAGTTCAGGTTGACCTGTTTAGTGTGCCGCTCTAATTGTTTCTGCTGCTGGGTGTGGCTGCTCCTCAGCATGTGGGAGGCGGAAGCTAGATGAGCAGATTTAAACTAGAGAGGTCAGGAAACCATCACCAAGTGGCTGTGCTAATTTGGTTTTCTGTTGCAATGATAAAACCTTGGGTCAGAAACCAGCTTGGGAAAGGAAAGGTCTGTTTCATCTGAACAGGTTGCAATCCATCGCTGAGGGTGCCCAGGCAGGAGCTGGCCGCAGAAGTCAGGAAGCAATGCCGCTTGCCGGCTGCCGCAGAAGTCAGGGAGCAATGTCGCTTGCTGGCTTCCGGGCTTGTGTTGAGCTCTACCTTTCTTTACCACGATGGGTAGGGCTCTTGGATCAATTAGGAATCAAGAAAGTGCCCAGAGTCAAGTCCACAGGTTAATCTGATAGAGGCGGTTCCACAGCTGGGGTTCCTTCTTCCCAGGTGTGTCAAGTTGAAAATCAAGATCAGCTGTCACAAAGGCTGTCCTGAGTCAGACTTGAAAAAGTAGCATAGGGAACCTGAGG
>PVIU01000223.1:177257-202257 GCA_004026605.1 Ondatra zibethicus
CAGAGAGGTGGGCAGGGGCAGAGAGGTGGGCAGGGGCAGAGAGGTGGGCAGGGGCAGAGAGGTGGGCAGGGGCAGAGAGGTGGGCAGGGGCAGATTGGGCCGCCCACGGGCCATGGGTGGGGCATTGGCTTAGGCTGTGTGTGAGGTCTGCTGGAGGAGCTGAGCAGAAGAGCAGGGCCGTCTGTGCCCGCTGCATTAAGAGTGGACTGAAGGGGTTGGGGACTTAGCTCAGCAGTAGTTTGCCTAGCAAGCGCAAGGCTCTGGGAGGGTCAGTCCTCAGCTCTGGGGTAGTGTGGGGTGGGGTGGGGTGGGGTGGGGCACTGAAAGGAAGGAAATCAGCAGTGTAGTTAGATCTGATCTGGCCAGAGATGACAGCTTCATGATTCTTTGCTGTCATGAGGAGACTCTGGGCTCCATCAAAAACAGCTGCCATCTGTGGAGTCTCACTGGAGCTTCCAGAAGACTCTGCCCACCTCCATCTCACCTGCCACGGCCTATCCTGGGGGGGAATAGTGGCACAGTGAGCAAGTCTAGATGTTTCCAGTGCTGGTGTGGGCCCTCTCTCTTCCTGTGATCACCATGACAATCTGTCCTGCTTCTCATGACTGAAGGAGACAGAACAGGTGATGATGTCATACAAGCATTAAGGCTGGATGACCTTCAAGAACTGCTTAAGTCTTGAGGATTTGTGCTCTAAAGAGGCATTCAGTCCATTTCCTGGAAGCCCTCTTAGCCTTGGCCACGAGCCTCCGTGTGCTCATTCGCACATGAGCCGCCCATCCTAGTCGCCCACATTATCTAGTAGCTAGGGAGGCGTGGAACTCACACTGGAACAGCCTTTGATACAGTTTTCTTTCTCCCCACAGTCAAGAAAGCTACGGTGAACTTACTGGGTGACGAAAAGAAGAGCACCTGAGCTCTGGCTGGACAGCCCCACCCGCTGTCACTCCCTTATTACTCCGCGTCACACTGGGGACAGTGGCATAGGCGATGAATATGTTGCCTTGGAAACTTTTTGATGTATTAAAAATGGAATGTGTTGTAAGCTGTTTTGCTTTTATTGTCATATATGTAGGGAGCATTTTCATTTAAATCTAACACAGTGGACAATATCTAAAAATTTTTTAAATATTTTGCTGAATAGGGACATATCACTATACTCCAGGAACTACAAGCAGACTGGAAATCAATGTCCATAAGCTTTGCTCTGCAGGGCTCACCTGCATGCATTTTCTGGTACTGACAACTAGGAAATTATTATGATTCTGCTTTGTGTGGTGTATGGTTTTATATAGTTCTGTGTTTTTAGTGTATTTGTGTATATATATTTGTGCATATATACAAGGGAATGTTATTGCTTGGCTAGAACATGCATAGTGCTTGAGACGAGAGGCCAGGAGAAGGTTGTGTGGCCCTGTAACTTGTGAGGCCACCTGCTAAGGCTGAAGGTGCTGTTCTCATGTGTGAGCTTCGAAGTCACATTGCAGCCGAGTAACACGCAGACGAGCACAGTAAGACGTGACGCAGAAAGGAAGGTGGCATGTTCTGGACATTAGTGCTGACTGCCAGGACAGTCTGTCGAGCAGGTACCACATTAGGGAAATATATGCACGCACCAGCGATCAACTCCAGTTCTCTGCAGAAATGGTACCTGCTTTACATTTGTCTGGTTTTGATGCTGAAATGTCAACCATTCCTGTTTTACCTTCAAAACTGGGTAGCAAGTTGTGTTAGTCTCTTCTCTCTCCATATTCTGTTAAAACCAACTCAAGGTACCTCCCAGCCATGCCCGCTTCTGCTTACAGCTTCCTTCGTAGTGCGTTCTGCAGGAAACCTGTCACCGCTTCCCACAGTCCAAGTGGATGTCCATGGGAGAAGTTCTGAGTTGACTCCTGCTTGCCCATCTTTCCCAAATAGAATAACAGCATGACTCAGAGAATGGAAAATGACTTGAGCTTGTGTCTGGCTGGAGGCAAAGCATTTATTTGCATCTGAGTGATATTCAAAGGCATGCAAAGTTACAGAACTCCTACTAAATATCAAATATTCCAGAGAGTTAGTGCAGCGGTTATTTCCCCACCTCAGTCATTCAGATGAGCATCGCTGCTGTCCTGGGGAAAGAGCCCTCTGCCCACATCTGCAGAACGCGATCATAGCCGTTATGTAAATGCTGCCTGTCTTCCAGGCGTGCTCCACCAGACAGAAGGGCTTGTGTTGGCGTCCCTTCCTCTGTGTTCCCAGACTCCCTTGTTGCCTGAACCTGTGTGGACTGTTCGTTCCTGTGCGTGTACAGCTGTGACAAAGTTTATTGATTGAACAAAGTAAGAATTAGAGTAAGAAGAATTACAACAATACATTCTAATAAAGATTATGTCTATCTGGTCTCAAAATATTTTAAAGACGTTTTTATTATACTCTCTGTGTGTGTGTGTGTGTGTGTATGTGTGTGGGCGTAGGTGTACAAGCCACAGTGCACTTGTGGAGGTCAGAGAACAACTTACAGAAGTTGTCTCTCTTCTTCAACCATGTGGTGGGGCCCAACTCAGGCTGGCAGGCCTGGCGGCCAGCGCCCTTACACAAAAAGCCTTCTCTGACCTCGGGATGTGTTGTGTTGCTATGCTGTGTTTCAGAGTGACCATCCTCCCACAACTGAAACCCAGTCTGTGTTCATTTACCGTGCTTACTTGATACAGGGATGACTAACTAGCCACAGTCTATGTTAGTTCATCGTATTTACTTGAAATTTTGCTAAAATCTGGGTTAGGAAAAAAAAACTCCCACAAAATAAAATGAAATCTAATAGTTGAATGAGATTTGAATTTTATTAACCCCACTCCTCGATTTGTACTTCTGTAGAGGCTGGTGTGTGAAAGAAAGGCTCCTAAACAGAGCAGTCCACCCCGTCACATCTACCCGTGATTAGTGTGGATTGGAAGACAACTCACTTCAGTCCTCCCCACAGGCCCTCACTGCAGTCCTCCCCACAGGACCTCACTGCAGTCTGCTCCCACAGACGTCACCCCCCCACAGGACCTCACTGCAGTCTGCCCCCACTGGACGTCACTGCGGTCTGCCCCACAGGCGTCACTGCAGTGTTCTCACAACAGTGCACACATGGCTGCAATAAACATGGGGAGGTGTGCTGTATGGTGTAGGCTGGCCTTCAGAGCCCCAACATCCCCAGGGCTGGGATGACAGGCGTGTGGCACCACACTCAACACTTCCAACATGGGCCTCTAAATTCTATGTATTCTAAGAGATCAAGACTGAGAAGAAGGGGAGAAACAGATGTTCCTGCATAGCCTGTGAGTGTTCTTTGAAACACAACTTCTGTGGTGGGGCTGAGCATTGTGTGAGGCCCCACATTTCATTACCAGCACCAAAGCCGCACAGGCATGCAGTAGAGGGTGCGCTCTGGGCAGTGGGAGCCTGCCCAGAACTTAGAGCTGTGCTGTTTTAAAACTAAATCTCAAATTTGAGATTTTACCAATAAAGACTTGGGAGTCAGATGTTGGGGTTAAAACCTGCTAGCTCAGAGAGGCTGAGGAACAACTGACTGACCTTCCTCCTTAGCCAATGTCTCAGAAAGAGAGTTCTCTTCTGCTGTCCCCAAACCAAAAAAGCCACCAGACTCAAAATCCCTCCTTGCTACCCCCTGTGTGTTTCTCTATCCATTTTCCTGTCCCCCTCTTACTCTCTAGAGCTACTTCCTGTTAACTAGTTGCTGGCACCTCTTGACCCAAGGCTGATTTTATTTAATTAACCCAATCTTGGGGTTCACAATGTGATCAAATATCCTGCAACACAACTGCTTTGCTTGTGTGATCACGGTGTTTGGTAGGACCAGCTCTGTGCAGTAGGACAGACAAGTAAACATATTTGAAAACGACCTGTGAGTTTTTATGGTTTCTAACTAAAATATCAACAACTCTCACAGTAAAAACCAAGAGATAAAATGGTTGACAGACATGCAGCCTCACCTCCACAACAGAAGGATCAGGTGCGAGGTGGGTGATACTGGAGAACACTGGACTCCAAAGAGACGCTGGAACCCTGTTAGATCTAGTGATCCAGAGCAACATAGAAAAAAACGCTCCAGCACCTAGCGCCTAGCTCTAGAGACAGGGCCCAGTGAACTCCCAACACTGGCGCCAGCAACTCCAGCAACTGAGAAGCACGTCAGCTCTCAGGGTTGTGGGACACTTCGGGAAGGGCTGCACAGGAGCTTGACTTTGGGATGTACGCTGTCATCTCCCAGCAAACGCAGGGTGCTGGAACCAGGAGCCATCTTGAAAAGGGGATACCCTTTGACTTTAGACTGCTGTAGGAGTCCGAATCCCGGGCTTGTCTTCACCGCTGGGCCCCCATAGGTGTTACACTGCACTGTCGTGTGATGTATCTGCTTTGTGAATCCAGCTCGGTCCAGCAGAATAGCTACTCTGCCGTACAGGGGAAAGGCGCTGGCCATGGTGGAAGGAGCTGCCTTCAAGGACCAGGTCAGGGAACTTGTTCTCTGAAACCTAGATGGAGCCAGTTCTGTGGGTTTGCTCCATGCCAGGCTGAGGGCAGTACGGTTGCTGCTGCCTCTTCCAGTGGGCTGACCTCAGGCACTGCTAATGCAAGGGTGGGGAGGGAGCACCATTGGCTTACAGATTTGGGGGGAGGGGGTTCTGAGAGGAACCTGACCCATTGAAGTCCGCCTCCCAGATAGAAACTGCTACCAAAGCAGAAGAGAAACGTGAGTTCCTGCTGCTCACCTACTCAGTACTCTCTTCAGTCCTCTCTTGCTGTGCCTCTGCACCTCATCAGTTGTTAGGGTGGACATGGGTGCTGAGGCTCCTGGGGCCCCCACACTATTGGCTGCTGGGAAGCAAGTGCTTGGCTGGTGTGTGCCAGGGGAATTTGCTAGGTGCACAGATGCCTTTGGCCTCGTGGTGATCCTCCTGTCTCAGCCTCCCTAGTGCTGTGATTGCAGATGTGAGCCATTACTCTTGGCTGGTGTGTGTGTGTGTGGCACATGTGCAAGCATGCACATGTGGCCATGCATGCGTGGAGGTCTGGGGATGATGTGATGAAGGGCGTCGGTTCTCTCTTCCAGCCTGTGGGTTTCAGGAATCAAACTCACCTTGTCAGACCTGCAGCAAACACTTTGCCTCCTAGTCCTCTCTGGCCCTGAGCGGACATGTTGACAATTGACAACTTACAGATGAATTGGTGTCATATTTTTTAAAACTAAGCAAATAAAAGTACCAAATATTGAGTTTCAAAGAAAACAGCAGGTTTCCACTTAATATAACAAAATATATTTTATAATTAGAAACCAGTAAGTCCAGAAAATAATTTAAAAAATGACAAGATATTTTATAGTTTCTTCAACTTTAACATGTAAGAGTTGCCTAGGGAGTCTGAAGTGCATTTGGAGTCAAGGCTGGACCAATACCACTGCACTTTCCACAATTCCCAGGGGTGGAACCTTCAGAGTCTCCCTCCTTCCTTCCCTCTCCCTATCCCCGCCCTCTTCCCCTTTTCATTTTTTGCCTTTCTAGGTTTCCCCCCAGGAGCCTTGCACCTGTTAGGTGAACACTTTACAGAGTTGCATTCCCAAGCCTTCTCCACACTTAGTTGTAGAAGCCCCTGGACTCAGCTCTGGATGGACTGAATGATAAGACCTATGGGTAGTGATTAATTAGGAGGTATACTGGCAGGACAGGATGTCAAGCATACGTGTATGACGGGGGTGGGGGAAGGGAGGAAACAATGAAATCCTCTTTTTTCTGCAGATGAGAGTTAATGCCGCACTTGCAAAGGACACCGGGCGTGGCCACATGCAGGGTCACTGAAGGCCCATCACCCACCATTCCAAGCAAGCTCCAGCCAACCTCAGGACAGAGCAGCCAAGAGGGTAAATGTTAGCCAGGTCCAACAGAGCATGGGAAGATTCCACGGCTGTATTAATTGTCTCTCCGAGTGTCAGTGTGGAGTATGGTATGGGTGGGTGGGTGGGGGCACTTCCTCAGCCCTCCCCATTCACCAGTGTGGAGTACGGTATGGGGGGGCACTTCCTCAGCCCTCCCCATTCACCAGTGTGGAGTACGGTATGGGTGGGGGCACTTCCTCAGCCCTCCCCATTCATGGTCATTCTCCATGAGCCATCCTGTCTCTTCATCCTGGCATGTGGTCATAGGGCTGCCAGGCATCTCCCCACCACCACCAGGCTCAGGGGGGCCAGGGCTAGCTGGCATTGCTCTGACTGAGGCCAAAGGGAAGAGTGACTTTGTTTGATCTGATGGTCTCTAGCCTGAGTGTAACTTGCTCTGAGACAGCCCTGGGCTGGGTGAGCAGCTTCCTCCCCAGTAGACTTGCTTATGCAAGATGAATTTGCACAGCTCTTATAAAGATCATGGTGTAGTTGGGCAGTGGTGGTGCACACCTTTAATCCCAGCACTGGGGAGGCAGAAGCAGGCAGATTTCTGTGAGTTCAGGACCAGCCTGGTCTAGTTCCAGGACAAGCTCCAAAGTTACAGAGAAACCGAGTCTCGAAAAACCAAAATAAAATTTTAAAACATAAATAAATAAAGGTTATGTTGCGCTGCGGTCTCAGCAAAGCCTTTAAGGCCTCTTACCAATCCCCGGATCCTGATGAATCAAACATTTTTATTTTTTATTTTTATATATGTTTTATGTATGTGAGGGGGGGTGCTTTGCCTGCATGCGTGCTATGTGTGCGCCTAGTGACTGAGGAAGTCATAAGAGGGCAGTGGATCCCCAGGAGCCAGAGTTAAGATGGTTGTGAGCTGCCGCATGGGTGCTGGGAGAGCAGCCAGTGCTCTGAACTGCTGGGCTGCCTCTTGAGTCCATCAAACTTTCTAGCTCTCTTGTAAAGACAGTCCAACCCCAGCCTAGTGAGCTGGGCACCAAATGTGTCATCTCACATGCCCATTTTTCCGGTAGCGATGGTCCTTTCTCCACTGTCCTCCAGGCCCTGTACTGATGGGTCCTCAGCTGGGCCAGCCAACTGTCTAAGGGTTCACAGGAGGCAATCCATCCAGGGCTGGTTTTCCTCCTATCACCTCAGACTATGCAGTCTTTGTCAAATATTGTGATCTTGGCAGGATCTAGACTCACCAAGGAGACCAGCCTTCGGGCATGCCCGTGAGGGATTACTTAGACTAGGTTAACTAGGGTGGGACGATTCACTTTAATTGTGGGTAGTGCCATCACATGGGTCTGTGCTCTGAGATAAATAAAAGGAAGAAAGCAAGCTGAGCGCAGTGGCCAACACTTCCTGAGTGTGGGTGTGTGATGCGGCAAGATGCCTTAAGCTTCTGCTCTGGGACTTTCCCCCCCCCCAGGATGGACTGTAACCTCGAACTGTGGGCCGGAATAAACCCTCCTCCCCTCTCTCCCACTTCCCTTCTTTCCTTCAGTTGCTTTGCCAGGTATTCTGTTGCAGCAACAAGACAACTCATTAGATCGTAGTTATGGCATTCAGTGTCTCTGTTCCCATAGCACTCACCAAACTGGTCCCATCTGCACCCATGCCCGGTCTTGAGAGCCATGCTATGATAGGCTTTCTTTTCTATTTATATCTTAGGTTAGTGAGATGGCTCAGTGGATAAAGGCACTTGCCATCAATAATGATGACCTAAGTTTGATCCCTGGGGACCCACATGGTAGAAGCAGAGACCCAAGCTCTGCAAGTTGTCCTCTGACTTTTACGTGTGTGCCATGGCACATGTTCACATATTTATACAACAAGTAAATAAAATACGAAACAATGAAAAGTCTTTCCTGGAGCTGGCAAGATAGCTCAGTGGGTAGAGGTACTTGCTATCAACACTGACAACCTGAGTTTGGTCTCCAGGACCCAAATGGTGGAAGGAGATAGTTCGTTCTTGCAAGTCATTCTTTGACTTCCATATACATGTCCCACATGCTCATACATGTGAAAGACCAGGACAAAATCCAGACTCCTCTAGCTGAAAGAATAGAGCCAAAAATCTAGGTTAGCTGGTTCAGTGACTCTGTTCCAGGAACTAGCTGACCATAAAGTTAGATTATAATATTGAGAATAATCTTGAGAAATGGGAAGTTACCCCTTGTGATTATCACTGGTATTTTCGGAATTTTCCAATGATCACTGGTATTTTCAGAATTTTCCAATGATGCCCTCCCTACCCCCTTTGGGTTGTGGTTTCGTTTCTTCCCTTAAATACCCTCTCTCCCAGCTACTCGGGGTTGAACTCCTCCCTTGCATGGGATATGAGTCTTGGCCCCAGAGCTCTGGTCCCTATCAATAAACCTCATGTGATTGCAGCAAGGACAGTCTCTCGTGAGTTCTTGAGGGGTTGTGTTATCCTGAGACTTGAGTGAGAGTCTCCCCACTCTGGAGTTCTTTCATTTGGGGGCTCATCCGGGATTGGTGACCACCCTCGTCTCCGCAGACCCACTTGGAGGTGAGACATTTTCTGTGTCTTTGTGTCTTTGTGTTCCTGTGTCAGCTGAGACATTGTCTGTGTCTGTGTTTTTGTGCTGACTGAATTCAGGTTCTGTATTTTTGTTTCGGTTTTACTTTCGGTTTTGCAGTGGCTCGCATCTCAGGAGGAGGCGGAAGAAGTGATCAGCAGACATGCTAGAGAGATCACTAACTGCCACCCTGAGAGACATCCCAGGAGGTGAGGAAGGGACCCCTAGGGATGCCTGGGAGATTCCCGTCTAGGTGCTGGAGAGGATATGGAAGTTCTCCTGGATTGGAGGAACTATATGCCCTCTCAGATGTCTGTATTTCTGGAGTGGTTTTGTGTGTGTGTGTGTGTGTCTTCGGTCTCTGTTTTGTCTTATGCGCAAGTAGCATGTTCAGTTCTCTGGCGAGATACGCGGGTGGCGTTTCTCAGTTCTGTGGTATGACACACGAGAGGCATGGTCAGTTCGCTGTAGAACTGGATAGCGGTCTCATTTCGATAGCGGGGGCAGGTCACACCCACGAAGCAGCTTGAAGCTGTGTCTTTGGTTTGTTTGGTGCCATTGTACTGTATGTCTGTGTAATGTGTGTTGTGCTTTTGTCCTGACTTAGACTGATGCTGACGTACTCAAATCATGACATCTTTGACTTTGATATCGTGACCACTTACAAGACTTTAGAGATAGGGCCATAAGCATAGGGGTATATTTCAAAAAAAAAGAGTCAGTCTCGGCCCCAAGCACATGGCTGCAGGGCAGCATGCTTGTATGGATGGCTGGGCTATTCAGCCTTGCTGTTACAAGGTATTGAGCCTGCCAGACACAGTTGTAGAAGGTGGATGTACCCCAATAGGATTTCAAACACTAAACAAAAATTCTGAGGGTAATCGCTATGGCCTAAAGAGGTTAACAATCTTTTTTCCCTAGTGCTGTATACCACCCTGCGCCACCCCCCCCCATGCTGATGGATGAGTTCCCTTCGCCTGCCCTGGGAGCTGCATGCCTCAAACCTCTGGTCAAAACTGACCAAGGCTTGGCTCCACGGGTGAAGAACTCTCAGATCCTATGGGTTATAAATATCTGTCATCATTTATAGGGGCTGGTTACAAATTATTGTTGGTTAATGTAAAAAAACACCTATTGTTGGTCTCAAATGTTTCACACTGGTACAGGATTTTATGTGCTGTTCTTGTTTAAAATGTAGCCATACATCCCCTTTGAGAAAAACCACAAAAAAGACTTTGGTAAGAGTTTTTATGTTGTTTAAAAAGCAAGAGAGATTTTTGGTATGTTGTCTAAAAAGCAAGAGAGATTTTGGTATGTTGTCTAAAAAGCAAGAGAGATTTTAATATGTTGTCTAAAATGCAAAAAATGTAAACTATGTTTGCTATGGTTTCTCATACATGTAAATACTAAATGTGCTTATTTTGTTAAAAAGTTTGTCTACATAGGTTTTCTTACAAGCATGGAGCTAAGACTTTATCACTAAACTCTGATTACTAAGTTTGGGTTAGCAGAAATTCAGATAATTTTTTTGGTATAGATAATGTTAAAAATGCATTAAATTTTATGCTTTTTAAAAAAAATGTATTAAATTTTAAGTTGCCATTTTGCTAGGGTTTAAAAAATTAGATATTATATTTTATATTGTTAAAAGGCTAAAAATTAGGGTCAGAGCAATAAGCACCAAAAGCTAACTAAAGACAAAATTGTTCTTGTGATAAAGAAGATAATGACCTAAGCAGTTTGGTAGAGGGCTTGGAACAGCATCCAAGCCTATAAATCTCAGTCTTTTGGAGGCTGTTGTACAGGGGCAGTCTAGGACCACCTGCATATCAGATGTTTAAATCAAGATTCACAACATAGGCAAAACTGCAGCTGTAGCCTCTTTGTCTTTGCTAGCTGTGTTGGGTTTAAGACCCCCTCTTCTGGGTAAAACAGTGTTGTTTTTGTGTCAATCACTGTGGAGTAATTAAAATTTCAGTGGCCCTATTAATGGTAAAAAACAAAACACTCACAGGAAAGCTGGATGAAAAGTTGCTCAGTTGGTCTCCTTGGTTAAAACTTTGGTTCCAGCTCTAACAATCTTGCTTCTTATCAACAGACTTGGTGGCTTTTGTTTGAAAATGGGTCAATACTGTTCAACTGATGGTATTAGGGTCCCTTGAGTCCCTGGGCAGACAGGATCCATGATTGAGTCCTGTCATTGGTACTTGTGAAGGGGGAAAAAATGTAAGGCCTATGGCAGTTTTCCCAGGTCAGCTTAGTACACACCTGCCAAGATGGGTTCTCTATCCTCAGAATGACTAATTCGGCTTCTTTACAGAGTTTGGAGTTCTAGTCTTTTTTTTTTTTTTTTTTTTTTTGGTTTTTTGAGACAGGGTCTCTCTGCGGCTTTGGAGCCTGTCCTGGAACTAGGTCTTGTAGACCAGGCTGGTCTCAAACTCACAGTGATCCGCCTGCCTCTGCCTCCTGATTAAAGGCGTGCGCCACCACTGCCCAGCTGGAGTTCTAGTCTTGTAAAAGCTGTTATTCTTTTTTAAAAAGACCCCAGCATCTTGCTGCAGGTCCCCGAGACCATGCGGGTGCTGCAGCAGCAGGAGGGGGGAGGGAGGTTGTCTGAGAGCAGTCAGTCCCAGGCAGAGTCGGCTGCGCATGAGACCATGCAGCTGGTCTCCAGGTCTCAATGTGGCGGTGTGGGACGGACAAGAGAGAGATGGACAGGCGCGCCATGCAGAGTTAAACATTTATTAGATGGGTGATGGAGGGAAAAGAAAAGAAGATGAAGAGAGAGAGAGAGAGAAAGGGGGGGAGGGAAGAGAAGTGGCCGCTGCTTCCTCATGAGAGGTGAGAGCGAACAGGGAGAGTGAGTGAGTCAGGGTCAGAGGCTGGAAGCTGGAAGGGAGTGGGCGTGGCCTGTCTCTTAAAGGGACAGGACAGAATATTACATTCCCAGCTCTTTTTTTATAATAAAAAATGGAGGGATTACATTCCCAGCTCATAAAAAGCAGAGTGATTACAAAAGCTACTAACTTATTGTAGACTGTTAAAAAATGCAAGTTAGTCATTCATCTTTAAAGTGCTGATACAGTAGGTTACAGAAATGGGCCTTATTTAGTTCCCTGTGTATATTTTCAAGGTCAAACTTAAGGCAGGTAATAAAAAGCAGGGTTTGTCTAATCAGCCATGCCTCGACAGCCCTCATACTTCAGAGATCTGCAGAATATGACATTTAAAATAATAATTAAAAAGCTTATTACATTAGATAGAGACTCCGAGATCCTAACAGTAACCCAAGCTCTCCAAAGAAGGTTATGAGATGCTATGAGGTCTCCATCTGGATTATGACGATGCTGACTGCTGGGTGAGATGACCCCCAGTACAACACCGGCTGCCAGGACCCGGTCCAGACTGCAGGACCTTGGAGAATTGATTGCACCACTTTTTGCCTCAACAAAATAAGGTCAGTCTTTTCCATGTCCCTCTTCCACAGAAAAAAAAGAAAAATTCACCTTATGGGCCTGGCTTGGACAGTAAGACTGCTGTTCTGGATACTTCTGCCTCCAATGCTATGGAGACCCGGGTATGACTAACTGTATATGGACTCTGGTCCCTGTCAGTTTTAGTGGATTAAAAAACTATTTGGTCTACACTCAGATATACTTTATTTATCCTTCTGAGATCTCTGATAGTATTGAAGGCTAGGTCAGTTATAATGTCAGTTTAGCAGTAAAAGATATCCAGATCCTCCCACAAAGCTACAGCCAGCTTATTAGCTCATTTAAAAATATACAATGTTTTAAGGTCTAAAAATATAAAAGTTCATAAGCTTGAGGGTATGTTTCTGATTTCTTCCCCCCTCCATGATATAGTTCTAATAAGCTAATAGAACAATAACTACGTACTGTGTGGGTCACAAGCTCAAGATTTTAGATCTGTTCTGGTTGCCATTTAAATGTAAATTTAGGGTATTTAGTTTTTTACTAGGACCCAAAGGCATGAAATCTATTCTTTCTGTTTACAGATGCCCATTGTTGTTGTCTGCTCTTTTCCTACAATATGGGTTTTTCTTTAAGTAAATAAATTTTAACTTCTGTTCCTAGTTTAAACTTATCTCAATAGGCTTCCACTTGGCTGACAGACACATCTTAGCACTGTTGCTGACTCCAGCCTGCTCTGAATGGTGGCGGGCCTTGGACTTCATGAAAGCTGATGTGAACCACTTCCAGCTGATATGAACACTCCCTGTTCCTTCAACGAAGTCTGCTGAGGGCCCCATTGCCTAAATGCCCCCCCCCACCTTTGGCGAGCCTTTCAACCTACTTGGGCCTGGATAACAACGCCCTGATGTCAGCTTGAAGCAGTTGCAGAAAGAAACACATCACCCCATCCCCCCTTTGCGCAAAGTGGGTTGAAAGACTGAGACAAAGGAAAACTCCCTGGCATGTGTGACAAGATAGCTACCTATAATGTCTGTTAATGTACTAGGTCCAGAGTTGTCAGTTACCATTATCACCTGGGACTCTGGCCATCGATAAATTTAAATGGAGTCTAGAGTTTTAATAGTTTATCCTGAGACGATGCCTGGCAGGCCGAGATTACCTGACCCCCACCCAAGAGCAGACCATTCAAAGAAAATTCCTTTCATTCCAAGCACTGTAGATAGAAACACCTGCCAGCACCAGGACACCCCAGACAAATGTCAGCCAATCAGAGGTCCTGAGCCTGAGACCCCTCACCCCCACCTTTACTACTATTAAAAACCCAAATCTAGTTCTATAATTAGAACTAGGTACTGGAAGAAATGGGGAGACGAAAGACCAGGATAAAATCCAGACCCCTGTAGCAGAAAGAATAGAGTCAAAAATCTAGGTTAGCTGGTTCAGTGACTGTTCCAGGAACTAGCTGACCATAAAGTTAGATTATAACCTTGAGAATAATCTTGAGAAACAGGGAGTTACCCCTTGTGATTATCACTGATATTTTCGGAATTTTCCAATGATCACTGGTATTTTCAGAATTTTCCAATGATGCCCTCCCTACCCTCTTTGGGTTGTGGTTTCGTTTCTTCCCTTAAATACCCCCTCTCCCAGCTACTTGGGGTTGAACTCCTCCCCTGCGTGGGATATGAGTCTCGGCCCCAGAGCTCTGGTCCCTATCAATAAACCTTGTGTGATTGCAGCAAGGATGGTCTCTCGTGAGGTCTTGGGGGGTTGTGTTATCCTGAGACTTGAGTGAAAGTCTCCCCACTCCGGGAGGTCTTTCACATGCACATGCACACACACATATACACATACACACAAAATAATAAAAACATTCTTTTTAGTTTTTCTGCTGGGGATGTAGCTCAGTTGGTAGAATGCTGGGCTAGTGTGCATTAGGCCCGTGCTCAGTCCCCACCACATACATCAGACTGGTGACACTCAGGCCTGTAATCCTAGCCCTCTAGAAGTGGAAGGGGGGGTGTGTCAGTTCAAGGTCACCTTCAGCCTCAGTTTGTTTCTGGCCAATGTAGGCTACTTGAGTCCTTGTACCCGAACAGTAAGTTTTTTCCCAAACCAACCAGTTTGAAGGCAAACTATTCTTGCTCTCACAGTATCTTTCATGCTGCACCATGGATTGTCCCTTTGTGTGTAAGGTCAGACCTGGGCTAGCTTCTGTCCCTTTATTGTCCCTTCCTCTGTGTGTAAGGTCAGACCTGGGCTAGCTTCTGTCCCTCTATTCCCTCTTTGCTTCCTGATTCTGAGTTTTGGGCTCCCAGGAAGGGACACTTGACACAGGCCTAGTTTGTACTTTCCCATGTGCACCCCAACTGTGAGGCAGAGAAAGTCAATGCCTCCGTCTCATTTTTTTTTCCTTTCACTTTTCTGGCCAGCTCAGAGGCCAGTGTGGATGCGAACATTACGCCCAAATCCATGGGGTCCCCACAAAAGCCAACAAAGGAGGCCGAGTCCCATATGTAAAAGCAAACAGCCTTTATTTTAATCAAGTTTGCAAGCTTGGTCTCTCTGCACGTCCAACGTATTGGAATAACCGGAGAGCCCCGAGCTCAATTAGAATTGGGTTTTATAGTAGTAAAGGTGGGGGTGAGGGGTCTCTAAGGTTCAGGACCCCTGATTGGCTGACATTTGTCTAGGGTGTCCTGGTGAGCTGCGCTGGCAGGTGATCCTATCTACAGCTCTTGGAATGCCAGGCATTTCCTTTGAATGGTCTGCTCTTGGGTCGGGCAATCTCAGCCTGCCAGGGTAAGGCATTGAAACTCCAGACTCCATTTAAATTCATCGATGGCCAGAGTCCCAGGTGATAATGGTTGGAAGTAAAGACCTTCCTTTGGGTGACCTGTCCAGACTTAGCTTTCATGGCTGGCCCCCACAGCTAACATCTGCATGTCTGTCTCTGCAGTTCCTCCTGTACACAGGTAATTTTTTCTAGGAATACCTGCACCTCAGTTGCATGCCCAGAGCACAGGCCACAGCACTGACTGACATCATAGCCTGCTTAAGATCCTGTCCCATATACACTACTTTCAAGGACTGTAAGATATGTTTTCTTTAAAAATTCGTGTGAGTGCCTGAATGTGTGTCTACGCACCATATGTGTGCTTGATGCCCACAGAGGTCATGCCTTTGCATACCATGGCATTGGAGTTAAGAAGGAGGTGAGTTGCCATGTGGGTGCTGGGATTGGAACCTGGGTCTTCTGCAAGGGTAGCAAGTCCTCATAACTGCTGAGCCATCTCTCCAGCCCTGTAATATATTCTTTAGCTATCGGCCATTTGGGGGGCATCTCTGTGCTCTCCATGTGAGCCCCATTCATCAGGGAGGTAGGTGCTTTTCCTTTGCTGCCCTGGGATTCTTCCCAGGGACATTCAACCTTCGTAAGGGTTGCATGCCTTTCCTGTGGCGGGGCAATGCCATTGCTGATGGCGAAAAGATGACAATATTGGGATTAACCCTGTGAGCATCCCACCTTCATAAGCTCAGCTGCACGGCTCTTCACTAGCAGTGGAGACAATGCAGCTCCAGGCTCACTCTCAGCTCTGTCGTGCTCTACATGTAGGCAGCAAACGTTGTTATGTGAAGTTTTCTTGGGGAGATGAGCACACATCTATTCACCCCACACAAAACTTTAACAGTCCACAGTGGTGATTTCACTCAAGTCTGTTTGGTGAGCCAATGAGTTTAGTGTTGTCTCAGCCTGCTGCTGAGAGGAGACATCGTGACCAAGGCAAGGTTGTTGGCTTTTTTTTTTTTTTTGGGTTTTCGAGACAGGGTTTCTCTGTAGATTTGGAACCTGTCCTGGAACTCACTCTATAGACCAGACTGGCCTCAAAGTCACAGAGATCTGCCTGCTTCTGCCTCCCGAGTGCTGGGATTAAAGGCTTGCGCCCTTTAATTCAATTTAACCCTTTAGTTTAATTTAAATGAATTTAAACCACAGCCCGGCTATGACCAAGGCAGCTCTTAGAAGGGAAAACATTTGAGGCTTGCTTATAGTTTAGAGGCTTAGTTGTTACATCATGGGTGGGAGTATGTTGGCACACATGCAGACATGGTGCTGGAGAAGTAGCTGAGAATTCTATGTCTGGATCTGCAGGCAGCAGGAAGAGACACTGGGCCTGCCTTGGGCCCTTGAAGCCCCCAGTGATATACTTCCTCCAAGGCCACATATTCTAATCCTTTACAAGTAGTGCCACTTCTTGATGACTAAGCATTCAAATATATGAGTCCATGCAAAGCATTCTTATTCAGATCATCACAATAGGTTCCTCACAGGAGCATGGGTGACTGATGATTGACTATATTACAGAAGGAAACATTACCACCACCACTGCTCCACCCCAGCCACTGCCAACATCCTCTGGGGAGGGGTGGGACCCATGAGCACCCCCTAACTCCCTATATGTCTTTAGGGTGGGCTTTCAGTGAGGCCTCCTGCTGGTACTCACCGCAGCCAAGAGTTCAAGAGGGCAGCAGAGCAGTTATGTTGTACCAGAGGACAGGCGCCACAGCAGCTCCAAGCCGCCACTACACCAAGTGTTTTGAAATGCATTCCTGTTGTTGGAGGCTGTTTGTTGGTTCCCGGATGCTCAGTCCCGAAATAATAACACAGAAACTATATTGTTTAAATCACTGCTTGGCCCATTAACTCTAGCTTCTTATTGGCTAACTCTTATATCTTAATTTAATCTGTGCATTACCACAAGGTTGTGGCCTACCAGCAAAATTTCAGCACATCTGTCTCCTGCTGTGGCTCCATGGCTTCTCCCTGACTCCGCCTCCTTTCTCCCACTATTCAGTTTAGTTTTCCCTACCTAGCTAAGTTCTGCCGTGCTATAGGTCCAAAGCAGCTTCTTTATTCATTAATGGTAATCATAGAATACAGAGGGGACTCCCACATCACATTCCGAGTTAGTTTCCTCAAAGAAAGTGGACTTCCAGGTGCTCAAGCACAGGTCATTTTGAGAACTCTGGTGGAAACAATGTCTAATTTGTTTGAAGACCATTTCTCATGTAGTCCAGGCTGACCTGGAACTGCGTATGTATGTAGCTGAGAGCATCTTTGAATTTTTTGTCCTCCTGCCTCCACCTCCAGGATTATAGCAAGTGACACCACATTGGTTTTGACATGTTTTGTATATGATGTGTGTTCATGCACATGTGTGTGAGGTGGCCAGTTGTTGACATCAAGTGTCTTCCTCTGTCACTCCCCATATTATGTTGAGGCAGGGTCTCTCACTGAACCTGGAGCTCAGCCCTGGGATCTGCCTGTCTTTCACCCACAACACTGTACCTGGCTTTTGTGTGGATACCAGGATCTAAATCCTGGTCTTCGTGTTTGTGTAGCAAGCCCTTTACCCCGAGCTCTCTCCAGCCTAGAGCCAATGGTCCTAAGACTGACAGATAAGCAACCTTAGAGCTTCCAACAGAACTGCTGGCGGAACAGCAGGTTAAGGGAGCAGCATCCACTCCCTTCCCACCGTCCTCCGCGTCACTCACACCGTCCACACTTCAGCTAGTTCTACTCTCGTCTCCTCTGCTGGTATTAGCTGCCTCATAATTGAAAGCTATAAAAGTCAGTTTAATTTTTTTATTTCATGAACAAAATGTGTATTTCAAATTTTATTAAACTTATTTACCTGAAATATATGTTTACAGAGAGGACAAAAAGATACAGGATTTCAAGTAACTTATGGGACAGTCATCTGTTAAAAATATTCTTCTTTCTTCTACACACACAATCCTTCCTTTTTACAGTATAAAAGCTAGATGCAAACTTTTGATGTAAACTTATCTCATTGTTAGCTCTGTTGATGAAGATGGGAGACATACTTGTTCACAGTTCAGTTAAACGACACAAACAAAAGCTGTTCCCGCAGACACAGACGCCCGTGTCTCAGTAGGACGTGTGCTTCACTTTTTCTTCTTCCCTTTCCCCTTTTTACTGCCCTCTCCTTGCTGAAGACTTGGGTCAGTACCTCCTGTTTTTTGTGTCCTTGTTTTTAGCTTGGGTATCATTTCTGCTACATACAGCATCACTGACTTACCTAAAAACCAGAAGCGATGTTTAGTGCAACAATCTTGGAAATAAGACATAACATGTCACTGACTTAAACAACATTGGGTTAGAAACTGGACAGCGATTTTAAAAATCAAATGGCCGAGGACTGTGATCTGCTCAAGGGGCACCTCCTGAGCAGGGTGTAAGAGCAGGAGCAACACTGGAATACTTCAGTGAGCACTTCCATCTCGAACACTAAGTCTAAACCAAGAGTTCTTGTCTTGGCACTAGCAACTGGCATGAACCTCAACAGACTAAACACAGCAAATTAGAAATAGAGCATCAATATACCTTTTACTGAAACACAGGGCTCTTAGCCTGGAAAAACATTAAGTAACAATGAACCTCACTGTTAGGCCCAGATTCTCTCTCTCTCTCTCTCTCTCTCTCTCTCTCTCACACACACACACACACACACACTCCTGCTCGAACTACAACAAGCTATGTTTTTTGCTTCAACATACCAACCTACACAGTTTTGATGTCTCTTTACTGTCTTATTAGAAGTATTATCTTTCAACATTTTAGCTGCTTTTCAAATCAAAAGGTTTTACGTGTGTGTGTGTGTGTGTGTGTGTGTGTGTGTGCATCGAGTTTTGGTCCTTTGAGGCAGTAAGGGAAAATGCTAAGGAGAAACGCAAACCAGAAAGCATTTCTGTATGGCGTGGGATTCCTCTCTGTATGCTGTGAATACATTTTATTATGGTTAATAAAGAAGCTCTTTTGGGCCTATCACAGAGCAGAATAGAGGAAGGCAGGAATACCAAGCAGAGGTAGAGGAGAAAGTAGATGGAGTCAGTGAGACGCCATGTAGCCACTGGAGGAGACAGAAGCTGGAACCTTGCGGGTAGGCCACGACTCATGGTGATGCACAGATTAATAGAGATGGGTTGATATGAGATGTAAGAGTTAACTAGAAATATGCATAAGCTAATAGGACAAGCAGTGTTGTAATTAATATAGTTTTTGAGTGATTATTTTGGGTCTGGGCAGCTGGGAAATGAATAAGCAGCCTCTGTCCACATTTGTGTGTGTGTTGCTAGGTGAGTTTTCACCACCGAGTCCTATCTTGAATTAGAATCTTAAGCTTCTGGTAGCAAGTGATACTTAAGAACCAATCCATTTCATTAAAAACCAAACAATTACATTGTCAATTTAGCCTGACAATGTAATCATTTTTACTTTAATAAAATTGAAGAGTTTAGCCAGGTGGTGGCAGTATATGCCTTATTTTGTTTTTTTGAGACCGGGTTTCTCTGTGGCTTTGGAGACTGTCCTGGAACTAGCTCTTGTAGACCAGGCTGGCCTCGAACTCACTGAGATCCACCTGCCTCTGCCTCCCGAGTGCTGGGAGTGTGCTACCACTGCCTGGCTGGTAGTGTATGCCTTTAGCAGCACCCCCCCCAAGGCAGGCATATTTCTGTGAGTTTGAGGATAGCCCAGTCTATAAAATGAGTGCCAGGACAGCCAGGGCTACACAGAGAAACCCTGTCACAAGAAACCAAAATAAATAAGTTAATTAAATTAAAATTGAAGAGTTTAAAATAAAGGGAAAAACTGAGTGAACAGCTTTAAATTAAAATATATACATTAAAAATTAAAAATATTAAAAATGATGCTATTCTTTGTTCTTGAACTAAAACCATCATCCTGTGTATGTATTCACGCATCTGATATGTGTGTAGGCATACATGCCAGAGGGTAACTCTGTGGAGTCTGTTCATTCTTTTCACCTTTACATGGGCTACAGGGATTGAGCAGAGGTCAGCCGCCTTTACCCTCTAGCCCTCTTCCAGTCCTCAGTGTTCTCCTAGTCCCTCCATTTCTACTCACCACCAGGTAACTACTGCCTTAAAAATGGGTATTTTAGCTTCCAGTTCATTTTCTTTTTCTTTAAATATTTCTTTATTTTCAAAGATTTATTTATTATGTATACAACATTCTACCTGCATGTATGCCCACATGCCAGAAGAGGGCGCCAGGTCTCATTACAGATGGTTGTGAGCCACCAGTGGTTGCTGGAAATTGAACTCAGGTCCTCTGGAAGAGCAGCCTGTGCTCTTAAACACTGAGCCATCTCTCCAGCCCTTCCAGTCCATTTTCAAAAAGCATTTCTATCAATAAGTATTATTGCATATATTCATCAGTAAACAGTAGTATTAATATTTAAGTTGACATGCATGGTACTACACTATGGACATGTCTGTTTTCCTCAATATTGCTCCTAAGATTCCATTTACTTGTTTATTTTGCTGGCTTGAGCCCAGGACCCTGTGTATGCCAGGCAGTCTACTGCTTGGCTTCATCTCTCGATTTCTTAAGTTTTCTACTTTGAGATGAGGCCTTACAAAGTTGCTCAGGTTGGTCTTGAACTCATTCTATAGCCCACACAGGCACTGAACTTGTAGCAATCTTGCCTCAACTTCCTAAGTGCTGGGGCTACAGATGTGTGGTATTTGCACCCCTTGTACAAGATAACTACCCCAGAACCCTAATCATTCATTTTAAAAGCTTACGTGACGGGAACTGTACAAGACAGAGGCTGCCATCTTCCTGTTTGAGCTGAACCCGGACTCTGCCTCTGAACTGAACATCACGGTTCCATTCTCTGGAGTACATTTTGTTTTTCTAACAGGAACAAAAGAAAACAAAATAACTTTCAGAGAGTTATTACATCAAGGAGGTGAGTACAAGACAGTGATGAGAGACTCACATCCTACCTCCAGAAATGCGTTCAGTCCGACTGCTGAGCATACATCCTGAATCTCAGTAGCGGTAGGGTTTTCTACAGCCTGAACAGTTAAAAACAAAAACACTCGACAGCTGAGTTTTACGTGAATATTACTATATGGTTGTGTAAATCATTTATAATATTATGACCAAAACACAGACCAAACCCTACTGTCCTTTTTTATTAAGTCCGCTTATTTTATTTTTTTTTATTTTTCTATTTTTTTTCAAACCAGTGTTTGTAATTAACCGCTTATTTTATTTTAAAAATCCTCGGGAATAACATAGGTGTGTAAGAGAAAGGACTCCATCAGTACATCCCCTAGCACCTAGCATGATATTCTGAACACAGCAGAAGCTAAATGCAAACTGCTGGTTAAAGGGAACACATTCTAGAACACTGACTGTCACCTCCTAAAGCTGAACATTCAGGCAAATATTCAACACAAGTGCAAAGGGCAAGCCCAAGCATGTTCATAGTAGCACTATACATTCGTCCTACTTATTTTTAGTATTTACTTATTCTATGTGCATGTCTGTGCACTACATTTGTACAGTACCCATAGAGGCCAGAAGAGTCTATGGATCCCCTGGAACTGGACTTACAGAGGGTTATGAGGCACCATGTGGGTGCTGGGAACAGGTCTTTTGCAAAAGCAGTAAGCGTTCTCAACTGCTGAGTCATCTCTTTAGTCCACAGCACTATCTGTAAGAGCCTCAAACTAGAAACAGAAGAAAGGAGTGTGGGGTCCACACAATGCAGTCTGCAAAGCAATAATACATTGTAGCAGGGGAAGTTTACACACCCTCTACTCCAGGAACATTTGGTCATGTTGGGAGACAGCTCTGCTTCAAGACAACTCAAGAAAGGCGGTGGTGGCCTATGCCTTTAATCCCAGCACTTGGGAGGCAGAGGCAGGATCTCTGTGAGTTCGAGACCAGCCTGGTCTACAAGAGCTAGTTCCAGGACAGGCTCCAAAGCTGCAGAGAAACTTTGTCTCGAAACCCTCCCCCTCCCCAAATAAAAGGCAATTGTTATCTAGCAGGTAGAGGTCAGGGATGCTATCATGCACCTTAAAATGCACAGATAGTCGCCTACAACAATTATCCAACTCAGAAATGTCAACAGGGGTTGAAGAGATTGCTCAACAGTTGAGGGCTTGCACTGCTCTTGCAGAGGACACAAGTTCAGTCCCTAGCACCCATATCAGGAAGCTCACACCCGACCTCCAAGGGATCTGACGCCCTCTTCTGGCCATCATGGCACCCGTCTTCACATTCCCACACACAGACACTTACATATATACACAACAATAAAAACAGAATACATCTTTAAAACACAAAAACTGTCAATGGTGCTCTGCTAAGAAACTCGTGCTTGGAGCAATTAAGAGTTAAACTACACTGGGGTGTTGCTTAGCAATAGAGCACTTGCTTGGCCTATCTGAGGTCATGCATTCATTCCCAAGCAATAAAACATGCAAAAAATTCCAGTAACAGTATGAATGAATTTCATAACTTTATAAAGATCTGTGAAAAAGATAGAAAGGTACACAACAAATAATTCCATACATATAAAATGAAGAACCAGCCCAAGGTAATTTATGTTGTTAATCAGAACAATGTTCCCTTACATTAGTGAGAACAGGGAGGAGACAGACATAGAAGGAATCTTCTGGCATACTCACTTCACTTTTTTTTTTGGTTTTTCGAGACAGGGTTTCTCTGTGTAGCTTTAGAGCCTGTCCTGGAACTCACTCTGTAGACCAGGAAGGCCTCGAGTTCATCTGCCTGCCTCTGCCTCCCGAGTGCTGGGATGTACCACCACCGTCCGGCCTGGCATACTGTTTCTTAAATATGGGTGCTGTAACTAGCTCTGCTCCCTGTGTGAAAACTATTCAATTTATGCACGTACAGACTTTTGTTAAGTTTGTTAGCTACACATCAATGACTTTTCTTTTAAAAAATGAAATTTTCAGAGAGCATCTGGAAGCGGTTATCAAAAGTCTGTCACGGTACCGAGATGTTGTGTATCATCTCAACAGTGTATGGGAAGAGGCAAAGTGGATTTTTCTCTTCGAAGTAACAGTCACATAAGAGATATTTATATAAAAATAGCTAATTCTTTGCTTCAGACCTCATTTGATTATAAAACTTAAGGACTCTAAAAGTCAGGTGGTGGTGGCCCATGCCTTTAATCCTAGCACTCAGGAGGCAGAAGCAGGCCGATCTCTGGGAGTTCGAGGCCAGCCTGGTCTACAGAGTGAGTTCCAGGGCAGCTAGGGCTGTTACACAGAGAAACCCTGTCTTATTTAAAAAAAAAAAAACAAAAAACAAAAAACTGTGAGATCTCTCATTTAGCATTGAGCAGTTTCTAAGCTTAAATTAGCAGATCAGTACCAAATTAGAACTGTAACTCCAACAGCCTGCCTAATCGCGCTCTCACTAATCGGGGCTTCCACATGATGGACTAATGGGTCTACCATGGAGCTACACCCCATCCCCTAAATCTGCTTTCCAAAAGTACCAACTTGAAAATGATTTCATACTCCTTAAAAACAAACAAACAAAAAAAAAACCGACAAAACTCAACAAAGCTGCACTTCATACAAACCTTTATTATTTTAACTCACGTTAAAACACTGAGTCTGCATCAAGCACATTGTGCTGTTATTGAGAAGACCGCCATAATCTTGCCTCCTTTTACTTACAAACAGGTCATTAAGAATCCCATTTCGTTTTGCAAGTGTCTTTCGTGCCTTTCTGGTCTCACCAATGTTATGGGAGACGCTGCAAATCTTGGTTACTGTGCTCTTCACTCTCAAAGAAAGGCCATAACGTGGCCATAACGAGGCGACCTCCCCCAAGCCTTCATCGGCCGACGTCACCCACTCACCTTACTTATGGGAATCCGCCTCCCCTCCGCTATGGTCTTCTTATTATTTAAATAAGCGGGGTAGATACAAATAAACCTGCCACAAAACACACAAAAAAGCACAGCTGGTAACTTACGTGGTCATTTAAAACGGACAACTTCATTGTCATCGCAGAGACATCTTATAGCATTATCTATTCAACACAGAACAATGCAGCGACTGTTATTTGACACACAGCCCATCAAGAGTTCCCAAGGCTGGGACGCGTTCTTACACGACAAGGAAAAACTCAGCAGACACCAGGCGAGCCTCTCTGAAAGCAACACTAGTGCAGCAGCGATCGTCGCGGCGTGACTTTCTCTAACGTCAGCTCCTGACTGCAGCCACAGCCGGCCGCAGCAGCAGCGGAGCGCGGTGCACGGGGTTCGGCGGGGGAGAAAGCCCGAGCCCGGCAGCACGGCGGCCAGCCTTCCCCGGGACCCACCTGTCCTGGTCGGCCGGGGACCGCGCGGCAGCGCAAGCCATCTCCACGGGCGTCCCCACAGCCCCGCCAGCCCGCCAGCCCGAACACCAGATCACCAGCCGGAAGTTGACTCGGAGCTCTCTGGCCGACCGCCCTTCCGGCGGAAGTCCTACCCATAAAGCGGCCGGCTGCGGGTTGTCCCTCATAAGTGGGTTCCGGCGCGGAGTGACGTGGCTTCTGCGGCTGTCTTCTCGCGAGAAGAGTGCAGGGCGGTTGGGGACCGGACCCTTGGCGCTGCCAGGAGTGACCTCTGCCGGCTGCACACCGGCCGGGGTGCTCACCGGGTAGAGCGGGCCGTCCACCAAGGTGGAGTTGGGAGCCAGCTGCCGGTTAGATCGTCGGAAAATGCTCTTCTATGCTCAGCTTGCTCTCGACTTGGTAAAGGTCCATTTTCAGAGCGGTGCACTTAGCAGTATTTTTGGCACTGCACTGTATAAATATAAATGTTCGACACAGCTACACACATCTTTAAACTTCGGAAGGGCACACCCTAAGATTCCTATTTTTGCACACATTGTTCAGTCGATGAAGGGGAAATTCCAACTCTAGCTTATGGTCATAGAGTTTAGGTGACATAAAACAGAGAAACAGGAGGAGAAGGTAATATAACTTTTACACGGTACCGGAGCCTTTGCTTTTTAAAAAAGCTGGAGAAAAAGAGATAATTATATTGGATTATATAAATAATAGTAAATTGAGAAATATTTGAGAAAGCTTAAAAGATGAGTTATGCTAACATTTGTAAGTATTTCCCCTGGTTTCAGTTTAAGGCTTAGCGAACAATGATTCCTTCCCTTCTAGTATGTCTTCTACTCGAAAATATCTCCCTCCCTCTCTGTCTCTCTTTCTC
>PVIU01000223.1:207257-231472 GCA_004026605.1 Ondatra zibethicus
GAGTTCTCACTCACCTAAAAACAGTAGCAAAAAACCTCCACAAAATAAATCCACTCAAAACAACACAAACAAGACAAGTGACAGTCACAAAACCCCGCAAGAGATAACTGATGTGGGATTCCCCTCTGTATGCTGTGAATGTTTTATTGCCATTGGTTAATAAAGAATCTGCTTTCGGCCAATGGATTAACAGAGTAAAGCAAGGAGGGAATTCCAAGCAGATAGAGGAGGAGAGAGTAGGCACAGTCAGAGAGATGCCATGTAGCCGCTGGAGGAGAAAGATGCCAGCGTGCCTGTACTGGTAAACCACAAGCCTCGTGGTAAAATCCAAAATAATAGAAATGGGTTAATTTAAGATGTAAGAGCTAGCTAGAAATATGCTTAAACTATTGGCCAAACAATATTGCAATTAATATAGTTTCTGTGTGATTATTTTGGGTTGGGTAGTCAGGAAACGAACAAGCAGCCTCTGACTACAATAAATTAAGCCAGGAACAGATTTTTTTTTCTTTTTTTATTTTTCTCTGCTCCCCTCCCGGCCACACCCCTCCCTCCCTCAACCCTCCCCCAAGGTCCCCATGCTCCCAATTTATTCAGGAGATCTTGTCTTTTTATACTTTCTACTTCCCACGTAGATTATATCTATGTAGGTCTCTCTTAGTGTCTGTATTGTTGTCTAAATTCTCTGGGATTTGGTTTGTAAGATGGTTTTCTTTGCCTTATGTTTAAAAACCACCTATGAGTGAGTACGTGTGATAACTGTCTTTCTGTGTCTGGGTTACCTCACTCAAAATAATGCTTTCTAGTTCCATCCATTCAGGAACAGATTTTTTTAAGAAATAAAGATCTGTGGTTGTGAGTAGAAAGGGTGTGTATTTGTTTCTTAGCTGCCCTGCTCTGTCCTGCCCTGCCCAGGGCTCTGGATCACCACAAATGTGTGACCTCCTGTTTCCTTCCACTTTTTCCCATTTCTCTCATTCCTGGACCACTCCAAGAATTCCAAATTCTGTTTACCATAAATGAAACTAGTAAATTTTCTCTAATCTCACATCTCAACCCCAGGGTTATCTTTCTGGACCTCATACTGTCAAGGGCTTTACGAAGGAACCTTCTGAGGAAATTGTTTAACAGGACCCGTTCTTTCAAATCCAAACTGTAGGCAACTCTTTCCTCTCTGTAGAACAAGTCCTTTCTCAGACAGCCAAGCCCAGTGACCATTTTCTTTTTGAGAGGGCCTCACTATGTAGTTCTGGCTGGCAGGGAACTCATTATATACACCAAGCTGCCTACATCTGCCTCCTGAGTTATAGCTAGACTGGCTGTGAACATGTGATTTTCCTGCCTCTTGAGTGCTGGGGTTATAGGTGCACACAATCATGTCTAAATCAGTTTCTCTCTGTGTCACTTGGCACTTAAGGAGAGTTTCAGTTACACCTTAAGTGCCATGTTGAACGCCTTGCCTCTAGAATAGTTCTGCATAGATTGGCCATTGCTGCTTCCTCTGCACTTGAGATGGAGGTACTGCAGTCTTGTTTTTACTCTGGAAAATCCCGTTTCTTTTGTTAATGGAGAATGTGACTTTATTCAGTTTGATAGCGGTTAATCATATGCTTATGACTTCATCCAGTTTGATAGCAGTTAATCATATGCTTAATACACTTGTATGTTACTCCCCTCCCATTTTATGCATTCTATTTCTCCCTCATCTGCTTATGTCTTTGTTTTAGTGATTTACTATCTAGAAGATGAATTAAATGTTTTACTAGCATATCTATATTAATTACACAAAATGGCTTTTACTGGTAATTTCATATACATATATAATGTATCTAGATATTAACTCTCCAGTACCTTCTGGTCCCCCTCCCACTCCTTAATGCCCTTCCTCTTTCCAATTAGTCCCCCTTTTCTTTCCTGTCTTTTTGTTTTGATGACCCAGTGAGTTGTGCACAGGAAAATGCGCATCTTGCCAGTGTTTCCCAACCCCCAGTGTTCTTCTTCCACTGTCACCTGTGGAGAAATCCTTAGGGATCTATAAGCTTTTATACTTCACTTCTAACCCTTGTTTCCCAGTTTGGGTGAAATAATTTTTAGTGTAAGACTAAAAGCACAAGATTAAAATTACCAAGCATTTCATTTTTCCTGTTTTGAGTTTATGGTAGCTTGAATGTGATTGGCCCCCGTAGACTCATTGGGAGTGGTACTATTAGGAGGTGTGGCTTTATGGAGGAAGGATTTCACTGTGGGGTGGGTTCTGAGGTCTCCTGTGCTCAAGATATTGCCCAGTGTCTCAGTTCACTTCTGAATATCAAGATGCAAAACTCTCAGCTCCTTCTCCAGCACCATGGCTGCCTGCAGGTTGCCATTTTGTCCCACCATGATGATAACAGACTGAACCTCTGAACTGTAAGCCACCCAATTAAGTGTTTTCCTTCATAAGAGTTGCTGTGGTCATGGTTCTCTTCACAGCAATAGGAGCCCAAACTAAGACAGGAGTATTTGAACTGAAATGCACAATTATTTATCTATTTATTCACTGTTCAGATGGTTCCAACTGTTAGCTTTGTATTTAACTGATGCTGTGGTGTGGCTGTGTCGTGGTCCCTGGTTTCCCAGTGCTTTTTAAGGGCCCCCAGGAGATTCAGACAATCCATGTCTTACGGACCTCGCCTCCTCTATAAAGATATCTTAAGTGTGTAACCTATCAATCGCCATTCACTCACTGAAGTGAGACTTCAGTGGGGAGCAGGCAGCACAAAATGAGTGTCAGGAGCTCAGTGTTGAGGAGCAGCAGCTAGGTTTAGAGTGTAGTATGTCTGTTCTGGAGGCTGTTTCTATTGCAGTTCTTAAGACTTATTTTTCTAGCCCTCAGATTTTGTGAGCTGATATTCTAAACATAGACCTTGTGTGCTGGACACAAGCTAAAGTCATCTGAGCGGGAGCCTCAACTGAGAAATAAAGCGGGGCTGCAGGTAAGCCTGCAGGGCATTTTCTTAATTAAAGACTGGTGGGGGAGGGCCCAGCAAATTATGGGTGGGGCCGGTGGTCCTAGGTTCTGTAAGAAAGCGGGCCGAGCAAGCCAATAAACAGTATCCCTTCATGGCCTCTGCATCAGCTTCTGACTCCAGGTTCCTGCCCTCACTGCTCTGGATGATGTACTATATTATACAAAACTACAAACCAAGTAAGCCCTGCCCTCCCCAAGCTGCTTTGGTCTTGGTGTTTCAGCACAGCAACAGTAACCCTAACTAAGACAGCCTATTGTTTAGGAGGACTTAAGAAACTTGAAAGAATCTCAAATGATAAAAGCACTTTAGACAAATGGAATGTTTTTATTTCCTTCCAAGGAATGCAAATACTGTGGTAATCTTATCATTTAGTATTGTGGGAATGTGACACCAGTCCAGTTCTTTTGACAGTGACTCCTCCTTTTCTCCCTCTATTTTTGAATAGGCCGGGAGTGTGGATCACTGGTAAAAGTACTTGGCTTGCACACTTGATTCTCCCCCATTACCAAACCCAACTATGACGTTTAAGTGTGGCTTTGTTAGCTTCCAGGAATTGGGCTTGGTTCACAAACGCCAAGTCAGGAAAACAGAAACAAGGGTAATTCTAGTAGCTAGTGATTGTCTGTTAATTGCTCTTTCCTAAATCTGCCCCCTTCTTTCTTCCCTGGCTTGTTACACTGTCCTAAGTCAGCCTTTAGTCTGCAGATACTCTGTTACAGCTCTTGCCAGCCGAAACTTGTGTGTGTGTGTGGTATATATGCACATGAGTGGTCAAGCTGATGCACACATGGAGGTCAGGGTCCTACTCTAACACTGCATTATTCCTTTGAGAGGAGGGTCTCTCACTGAGCCTGGAGGGAGGCTGGCAGCCAACCTATACCCCAGGCTGGCCTTCAACCCCCAAAACTAGAGATGACCTTGAACTACTGACCCCTCAAGTGTGTGTCACCACACCAGGCCAGAAAATTTGTGACTTTTATCTCAAACTGACTAGCCTAGTCAGTTTAGTTTATCTAACCCAGGCACATAGGTCTTCAGGTACAGTCATGATCAGGAGAAAGGCTGGGTATGTGGTTCAATGGTTTATCAGTGGGATAAAGTGTTTAGGTCCCAAAAGAATGTGTAAAAGGGCAGGTAATGCTGGAACTTCCTTTAAAAGATGTTTCTTACTCGTGTTTCTTATATTCAATGGCAACCTTCACTAGTATACATTAAGCATTTTTAATTAAAAATAACAATCAGGTAACTTCAAGAAAGTAAGTGAACAGAAATATAGAGAAAAATTATCCTGAATACCAGAGGAAAGAAAGTATATTTAGCACCAAGAACAGTATTACACATATAGAACATACAGTTTGAAAGATGCATCAATGGCCTAACAAAAAGCAGAATGTATTTTTATAGACCAGAGTTAAGAGAACAAGAGGAAAATGACCTGGGTTTACAGAAGTCACAGTTCATAGATTTTCACAATACAAAGTAGTATTCTAAGGTCAGCATGTGAGGAAAACAGGCTAGAAAGTGAGAAAGAAGATACACTCCATGTTAGCCTCCATGACTCTTGCAAAGTTGTTTGGTGGATTTTAATCATCTGACCATGCAAACCCATCTTTAACTTTGGGCAGTTTAACTCTTGCATTTCTGGTATTCTTTTCTTAGCCGTGAGAAACCCTGGCAACTGTTTCCCATTTTCAGCAACAAACTCATTTTTAAATTAACTTTGTGGTAATATGATCCACATTTTACATATAAAGAAAATTCTGACCGCACGTACAGTACTGGTTGGTTCCCACAGGGCCTATCTTATTTCATCATTTACCTCGTTAGTCCTGGCAATCTGTCAAGCTTATCGTCAGTTCATCACCGCTACTAACAAATGGATTATTCTCCTCTCATCTCAAATTTCTCTTTTCACAGTCTCATTCTGCATATCCAAACTACATACCTGTAAGGCTCTTTAACGGGAGCTGTCTCTAAGGGGACATAAGCTGATCCTCAGCTGCAGTGGACGGGTTGAGAACTGCGTGTTCATTAGTATGGCGAGTTTACTCCCTACTGTGAGTTGACATAGGCTATGGAATTGGACAACTCGGTATTCAAGTTTTTCATGCCAAGGAGCCTCCTCGGCAGATTAAAGGTCCAGTTGTTTAAATGTGAAGAGCTGTGCTGTGGCTACTAAGGACAGTGATTCTTTATGGTCCCCCACCCCATAAGGCCACATATCATCCCTGAACTCATTCTTGCAACCCTCTCCAGATCAACTCTCTCAAACTGGGGGTGTGGGGCCCAGCTGTGATTTAATAAACACTTCTGATGACCCAAACACACCTACCTGTCTGAAAACTGCTACCTTAGGTTTTCTTTGCTGTAGTCCAAAACTAAATAGCCTCCTGCCCTTTTAATAGCCTGCTAAGTAGTAGCCAATCCTCAACAGTGGCCTTAGTGTGCCGTTAAAGCAGAAGCTGGAGCGCTGGGCTTGCTACCAGTTAAGACATCACCCAGAACTTCCCAAAGTAGAATGGAGGAAACCTCTTTACTTCCACAGCCATTACCTTTAGCCAGAGGGTTTCATCCAACAACTATAAGAACATACAGTTTGAAAGATGCATCAATGGCCTGCCCATGGGGCTTTTAGTCTCCAACAGGTGGAATGAACTCTTCTTTTAGTTCAAACATGGATTTTTAAAGACATGTACTAAAAAGCAATTTATTCTAACTAATACCTCATATCTTTCCACAGAAATACTTGAAGTGGCTTATAAAAATTGGCGTGCAGCAATTCTAATGGAAAATTAGGAATGAAAGACAGTTATGACTATATTCCCATCTCCCGGTGCTTATGGCAGCCCAGGAGAACACGATGGAATACTGTTTAAAAAACACACTTCAGATAAAGTCTGACAAAAATTGAAACTCTTGTATATCAGTGTATCCTCCCTCATGGCGCAGTCTCTCTGCCACATGGGAAGTGGGCACTAAACATCCCACCACTGTACCCATTAAAAATGAAGTTGTCCTTAACAGGCAGGAGCTAAAGAACCTTTTGACTTATTGATTATGGTGCATGTGTGGAAGTTAGAGGGCAGCTCCACGTCACCAGGCTTTACCTGCTGAGACACCTTGTTGGCCCTTGGCAGTCCTTTGAAAATGTATGAGATTTGTGTGGGCACTTGCAAATGTGCCATGGCAGGTGTGTGGAGGTCAGATGATAGCTTTAGGGAGTTGGTTCTTTTCTTTTACCATGTGGGTTTTCAGGCTTGATGGCAATCACCTTTATCTTTCTTTAAAAATTATTGTAACAGCATTAAATTTATCTCTGACATCTCACTGACTTGTGTTTTTTGACCATGAGAAAATACTGATTATACCTGGTCACAAACAATCTACTTTAACATATAGGGTAGTGACAGGCATTAACTTCAGGCCCAGTGTCAACATGGAGAAGATGACAGGGTAAGACAGGTGCACTGTGAAGCCTGGAAGACACCAGTGACACCTGTCAAAAACCAATGTTTCAAGTATGAATCCTACTAAGGAAAAGGAGCTATCACTCTATGTGGGCCGATCTGTCCTCGTCTTGTGCTATCACAGGCGTTTGTTCTAATCGGACTCCAGAGCAGGAAGAAAAGAAGCGAGGGATAGCGAGCATTGAGGTGCTAATTACATAAAAATAAACTTTAGGAATGGGTGTCAGCAATCTTCTTCACTGTCTTTATTACAGCAAGAGGGGATTTTACTCTTAATGCATAGAATCTCAAGAAAAAATTTACATTTAGCTTTTAAAAGAGGCCCTTTCGACAATTATTAATACAAACGTGAAATAAGACCCTTCAAACAAATACCAATTCAGTAATAGTTTACATACAGCAATAATTTATTCTGAAATGTTCATTTAGTTTGAGACACAACTCATGTCTCATTAATAAAAGAGCAGCCATCTCACCTCAAATACCAGAATATACAACAGTTACAGCATAGCAAAAATTCTATCTACTTTCGATAAAATCTAGTTCAGGTAAAATAGTTCCATTCAATGTTTTACAGTTACACAGATCTGAGCACAAAATAGTGTGAATTGTTACACTGTAGCTATCCTATGCACACCATGTGATCACAGAACCATTAATCATTACTTCTGAAATTGAACCATCAGTTTCATTCATGCAGTAAAGCAAAGCAGGCTGGGTAAACATATTCATTGGGAACCATATTACTGTGAATTTCACAGCCACATGATTAATTATGACATTAGATGGATTCACGAGGACTATTTTTTGCATAAATACCAATTTCTCCCTGATGTAAGTTTATTTTATAATCTAGAAATGATTGATTACAGCAATATATCATATAGCTTCTATCTGTAGTGTTATTTTAAGATAAGTGATAATTAAAGGGCAATGGGATGGACGCTACTTAAATACATGTAAAACATACTGTACAAATGTACTTGGTTTGACCATTTTTTTTCCTACCTAACAAGAGTGCCTTCCAAAATGACCAGTGAGGACCAAGTGGACTGTCAAATATGGTTTCCAGAACAAAACCCCTCTAACAAGAATCAAACCTATTTACAAAAATTTTCAGCCTTTAAAGTTTTCTTTGAAATAAAGTCTCTATACAGCAGTTGTGATAAGACCAGCTTTTCCTAGGTTTGTCCTTCCAGCTCTTTTAAACAGACGTCACGAGGTAAGACCCAGAATGGCGCTTAGGACTTTGGGCTCCACTGGGTTCTGTGCTGTCAGTCTTTGAATCCCGCTTCTTGGTGTTGTTACTCACCGGCGTTGGGATCTGCGATGGCCGGGCTGACGTGCTATCCGCACTGCTTTTCCTAGGGCTTGGGTTGTAATTAAAAGGTGACACTCTGGCAGCAACAGTCCCACTAGGTGAACTGTGTTTGCTGGAGCTGCTTGAACTGAAAGGGGTACGCTCGACTACACAAGTCTCACTAGGTTCTGCTGCAGGGACAGAGTTACTCTGTCCTGGCTTTGCCTCCATTCCTTTCTGCTCTGGGGCGTCCACCTGAATAAAGGAGTTCAGGCGGTTCTCCAGACCTGCCGTGTGCACAGGACTGCTGCTGCCCACACTCTGCTTTCCCTGGCTGTCTTTTGCGTCTTTAATGCTTGGATTTCCCTTTTCTGAAACACTGTCAATCACTGGAGGGGTGTTGCCTGTGGGAGACCTTCCAGATCGTGGGTTGTTAATGGGGCAGTCCTCAATTCTCACCCAAACGTCCTCTGTTTTAGAAACAGCAGGTGCCATCTGATAAATCAGAGTCTTTGATTCAGCACCATGGGCAGCACCTGAGGAAGTGGTCTGAGAAACCATGTTTGTGGGAGAAATTTCACTTTCTTTTATTTTCCTCCATGTGCCCTTTGTGGGTACCTGGTTTTCTTTCGTTTGTCTGGGACCCGGCATGGAGTTCACATGCTTTTCATCCTCACTCTTTGCTTTTTCACTGGACTCTGATGAAGCGGAAAGAATAGAAGATGAGCTTCCAGTTCTTCTCCAAGTGCTCACTCGAGGGAGGGACGAGGAGTGTTTGCTGTGCTCACGCTTCCAGGTTCCTGCCCGGTTGATTGGCAGTCTGGAAGGACTTTCAGAATGGGAACGCGTGATATCGTGGCGCTTTCCTGGTCTTCCATCATTGTACTCAATAGTGGGGCTGAGATTAGGTGGGAGCTTTCGCCATCCACCAGCCTGAACAGATGGATGTGTGCTCAGAGACATATCAGGAAGGGAAGGACTTAAAACTGGGGTTTGTGCCTGGGACCTGGTGGGAGAATCTGGTCTAGAAGATGGAGAAAGGGATTCAAATGAGGCAGATTCCTCCAGTTTCCTCCTTAGGGTCGGGCTTGGGGCTTCTTTGATGAAAGTAGACTGGCGTACTAGCACAGGCCTTTCTGATCTATCTGACTCACTTCCACTTGACTTAGTTGAAGACATTCTAGAAAGTTCTACCTTCTTATTGGACCCATTGCCATTGCTCATCTGGTTTAGCCCTTTAGACGCAGACTCGCTTCTCGGAATACTACTGGCATTCTTGGGTAAGCCTGCTTGTTTGGTAAGGTTTTGTTGGCTCATCTGTCTGCCGGGGGATGTATAGGACATTTTCCCAGAGCCTGAGGACTTGGTTGAAGCAGTGCTCGGAGATGATGTTCTGGGCAGCTGAGACAGTTTGTTAGGAGGGCTTATTCCATTTCTACCAGGGGAGATCGAGTTTCGCCCTGGAGACTGCAGCGGCCTACTTAATGGTTGCTGTGTAGGCCTTGAGGGAGTGGAGTCTCTAGATCCTGATCTCGAAGGCCCCTTATTTGACCCACTAATTTGGGAAGTTTGCCTGGTAATAGGGCTCAGCTCTGATTTTACTGATGGCTTGGTTCCTCTAGGAGAAGTGGTGGCTGACGGACCCTCACTAGGGCTTTTGGTGGCTGGAGTCTTGAGGGGTGGGCCCTTTTTAGAAACAGGACTTGTACTGGAGGAGCTATTCCGAACCCCGGGGATGTGAATCATGGTCCTGCCTCTTGAGATTGAGGGCATGTTTGTTGGGAGGGGCTGTTTCATTTGGCTGGAAATTTCTGAATTAGATCGAATCTTTCCAGTAATCAAACTTTTATAAACCTTTTTCCCACCTTTGATTCCTTTATTTTCAGATTCTATCTTTTTTGCTTCTAATGTGCTTTTCTCCCCCGGTTTGAGAATTCTTGGGCCTTTATTACTTGTGAAGGGTTTCTCCTCTTGATCAGGTGTAAGATGAAAGGGCGAGCCCAGGGAGACGCCTGACTTGAGTGAGAGGATGGAATCGGAGTCGGACGAAGCCTGTCGGGATAAACATGCAGCAGCAGCAGCAGCCTGGTGCAAACTACTCACTATGGAGTTCGCACCTTCTTGAATAGCTTTCCAGTCAAAATTTTCTGAATCAGGAGATAAACCGTGTTCTGAATCTGGCCTCTGTATATCTTTCAAGTCAAGTGTCAGATCTTCAGCTAAAATGCCTCCCATGTTTCTGGGACTCTGCTTTCCACCACTATCACCCTTGAGTCTTGAAGGTCTTTTCTTTTTCGGCATTGCAGAACTGATGCACTCCTGCAACAGGTCATCTTCAGAATCGATGCTCAGAGAACTGAGAGAGCTGTTTCTTGAGAAGCAGACTGGGGTGTCCTCAACATGAAATGACTTGGGCGCATACCCAGATGCCTGAGGCTTACTTGGTTCCCCCTGTGCGTTAGTAGGTTCAGCTTCTTTGATTGGTTCACTTTCTTTGTTGTTGTTGTTTTCTTGGTCAATGTCACTAAGGGAACTCAGAGAGGAATTTCGAGAAAAGCAAACTGGAGTATTTTCAATAGCAAAATTCTGCAATTTCTCATCCGTTGCTGCCCCCCTATCTGGCAAGTCTTTGGAGGGCTGGGGGAAAGTGGGTTGTTTCTGAAGCCCTGGTTTAGACTGTCCCCTATTTACTGGATGTCTTGTATTAGCTTGTGACTTACTAGCTGACTGTTGGCTTGAGGCTGGTTCTGTGTGGCAGATACCTTTGGCTTCTGAATCCTTACTTTCTTTCCCCTTTCTTAACTCAGCCTTTTCCCTGGACAGGTCAACATCATCATCATCAAAATCTAGAGAGCTCAAAGAATCATTTCGTGAAAAGCAGTAAGGAGTTCCTTCAATAGGGGTGTAAGGATGCGGCGAATCGAAGGCGAAGCTTCCGCGGACTCTGTCTTCGTTGTTGGGCAGCTTCTCACTGAAGTCCTTGGGGGTGTTTTTCAAGCTCTGTTTCTTTGAGTCTTTGCTGTCTGAGAAAGTTTCTTCAGCATTTACGTTAACTTTTGAGTCTGTATTCTTCCTCATTCGTGTTCTATATTCTGTATTTTGTGGCATGGGCTTTACTGGTGAAGTCGGCTTTTTTTTCTTAGTGTCTAATTGATTTTTGTTAGTTCCAGATGAAGTCACTGATGCTTGTTGGACCTGGTCCATTATCTTTTTCACTCGGAAAGGCTTGTGGCTTTTTCCTTTGGGCATAGCAGAATTGATACATTCTGCAAGAATATCTCCTTCCTCTGCTTTAGTGTCATCCAGGTCTGGCATAACTACAGATGAGATGTTCCCCCTTTGAGCTTCATCTGTACATCTGCCCTCTGTAGGAATGGTATCTCGTTTTTCAAATTCGCCTGACTGTGTACCTGCTCTAATTCCGTCACCAGCAGCCAACTCATTTGGAGGGGATTCTATTGTCAGATCACTTAGAGATGTCGCTGTGGAAAAGTTTATAGGTGTCCCTTCTACACAGTACACACGGGGCATATCATCTCCTGGTGTGAAGCTAACATGCTTTTGTGTCTGCAGCCTGTTTTGTGATGGCAGAAGTTTGTACACAGGCAGCTGACTTGGCTTCCTTGCCACAGGTGGAGGTAATTTTGAAGCAGTCTGGGCTAGTTTTTTGGCTTTGCGTGATGACTTTGTTGGCATGGCTGAGATAATGCATTCTTCTAATATTTCAATATCATCATCATCTGAATCATCTAATAAGTCTTTTTCAGAATCAGGATTGTCTACCTCTTTCTCCTGATTTTCACTGGACTCTTCAGGCTGCTCTGGCTCGGTTTCATTCCCATTGTCGTTTTCCTGAACTGGGGGCATTATTCTTAATTCCACGTCCTTCTGTATAAATGGCTCATCGAGGCTCAGTGCGCTCAGGCTGGATGAACAGGAAAACCCATCTGGAGTACTTTCTGTGGCAAAGTGCAATAAAGTATCAGCATCCGGAAGGACCTGGACCCTCTGGACCGCAGCATTCACAGCAGTCTGCTTAGGGCCACTCTCTCTCTTCTCCGCAGCAGGCACTTTAGATTTTGGCACCTCTCTCTTGGTCTGGACTGTCTGGGGAGGAGGTGGAGGGGTTTTGCTTCTGCTTGGTGGCATGGTCTGGCCAGGGCTATCTGGAAGGTCACTGGGGCTGATAATGCCACTCACCATTCCACTGCAAGGCTCACTCTGAACAGAGCTAGCAATGGAGCGACTCTCAAAACTGTCAAGTGAGCTGACAGAAGTGCATCGGCTGAACACAAGTGGGGTTTCCTGGACATAGTGTTCGGGGGGACTTTTGGGCGTCTGAGCACCACTTTTGGAGGGAGACTTGGCCCCTGAAGAAAATTCAACAGCCTTATGCCTGGTTGATTCTGAAGATAAGCCAGAAGCCTGGAGTCGGCTAGGTTTGGTTCTAGCGTTCTGGGACACTGCTGGAACTTCGCTTGTAGGATCTTCAGTTGATCGAGTTCCATCATCCTCCTTTATTTCTGCTATCTGCAGAGTATTAGCAGAATCTGCCTCCTGTGTTGTTGGATCACATCCTATTTCATCTTCAGCTGATGACAGAGATGATAATGAACTGCACCTTGAGAAACATATGGGGGTGTCTTCGACACAGTAAGTCTGCATTGTTTCTTGGTTGATGGAGGGGACTTTGCAAGGGGTCCCTTTTTGAGCCTGACCATTTCTCTGTGCTGAACTTGGATGTAGCTGATTCTGCCTTTTGGCATTAGATGAAGGTGTGGATGTACTCTCACTGCTTGGAGAGATATGTTCAGTTTTAGTGCTTTGTGCTGATGGGTTCTTTGAGAATGAAAATGATGGTTTCTGGGAAGAAGAAATGTCAGTGGCGTATTTTAAACTATAATCAATAGGCTGATCCACATGATGTTTTTCTTCATTATATTTTATACTATAGTTTGTTGGTCTCTCCTCTTCTTCATGCTGTTCTTCCTCTGAATAGCGCTCACTGTAGTTGGTGGGCTTATCATCTTCATAATCATCTTCCTGACACAGAGACTGGTTTGCATTTTGATTAACTGCATGACTAGAGCCCATTCGATTTGTTTCTGAACCACTGGTTCCCCTAGATCTATATGGGGAAACACATTCCTGTTGTCCAAAATGTGGCTGGAACTTGAGGTGTTTATCATCCGTGTTCTCAGAATAGACAGGATAATTTGTGTTTTGGCTTCTGGGTTGTCTTTGCTCGTTTTGCTTTATTTCATCTTCTATTACATGCTTTGGTCTTGCCCATCTTTCATTCTGTGAGGGACTCTGCCTTCCAGAATTCAACTGCTCATCTGAATATTTAAGACTGTAATTTATTGGTGTATCCAGTTCTCCATCATTATCATCCATGTGATTTGCACTATGTATCTTATGGGCTAGGTCAGCTGGATACTGACCATAACTGCAAAACTTACTTTCATCATCTTCAGAATAGGACTCGACGGAGGGCTTCATCTGACCTCTTTTACCATAGCCATCACTACTGTTGACACTGTTTAAACTGTCATTGGAAGATCTCTTATACTCCACTTTGGCATAAGGCATAGAGCATGTCCTATTTGAATTTTCAGATTTAGTGAAGTTGTATGTGTTTGAATGTGTATGGGAAGCAGAGCTTCTCCGTGCTGCATTCCTCTCATCTGTCACACAATGGAATTCGGTGGTAGAGACAGAACTTCTGTCTTCCTGGGAGGTATGAATGGCTGATACTTCTTCCATAACTTTGGCAATCTGGGCTGCAGTGCTAGAGATCTGCAAACCTCGTTTTGAAGAGGTTCCTGGATTTTCTGTTGTTGAATGGTAAGTGCTGAGGCCAATACCTCGTTCCCTCTCTAAACTTCTGTCTTTTTCAGAACGAGAACTGTCCAAACTTCCCCTCGATGAAGAAGAGCTGGGCAATACTGTAGTGTTTAAATATGGTGAAAGAACAGTCATGTTCCCAGTATTAAAATTGTCTGCCCTATTATCATCATGTCGATTGGTGTCAAAAACATAGTCACCATAAAGATTTGGCTTGTGTCTCTGCTTGCTACGATGAGATGCCTTAGGACTTAAGTTGTCAATATTATCAAAGGTTTCTGATAAATGCTGAGCATCTAACTCTGCTTCTAGGGCCTTTTGCTTCCTAACATGAAGAGATGGCAAACTTGACCCAGGAGACATAATATTGGCATCCTTATACTTTGCAGGTCTGTTTGCCATGAGGTTCCTTAAAGCTGCAGCACTTCCCATAGCAATCATTTTGTGCTTTGAATGAATGAGGTTCTTGAGCATGCTCACTGCCCCCATGTCCCATAAAGCTTCCTGGTCTTTAGGATTTCTTGCTGAGAGATTCCACAGAGTTCCACAAGCATTACTGACTATCGTCAAGCTGTGAGATTTCAAGTGCTGTAATAAAGTCTGTAGGCAATTGTTCTCTCTTAGGATTTGCCTGAATTAAAACAAGAACACATAAGATTCAGGGGGAAATGGGATTAGTGACAACAAATGAAGGGACAGAAAGCAACTGTAAGCCTTGAGATGACTGCTAAACACAACAAGCACAATATGAGCTATCAGCTAGCTTGTCAACTCCAAGATGGCCACCTCTCCTTCTGTTCTCTTGGTTCATTGAATGTTTACTGTTTCAAAGTATCCATCTGTCAGACCAAAAGTAGGAAAAGTGAGTGTTAGGTTTCATTTACTCTGTGTCCTACTCTGATCTGCTACATGAGAAAAAGAATTATTTTTGAATAAATACATTTTCTCCACTCACACAGTAAGTTTCCTAACTTAAAAACTACAAACACATCATGAATTAAACAGGGACTGTGGCAATTTAATTTATGGTGAAGCAACCATGTTGAATACTGAGGTATCTTGGAAGCAGAAGACAGGTGACTGATAGATCTTTACGTAGTCAGGAAGCACACATGCTTCTAGAACAGCAAACTTACTTTCTAGAGTGATCTCTGTACCTGTAAAAGTGCAATGTCCTTTGTATGTGATTGTTGGCACACTAAAAATAACATGCTATGCATTAGGACAACACGCCGCCCTAACTGAAGTGACTTCTGAAGCCGCACAGTTTAGCAGACTGGATGATTAAGCGATCTGAAGACTGAGCTTAAGACCATTAGAAAATTGTTAAAGCCTTTATACTTCCTAGGTCATACTCAGTAGTTTTTTCTTTGCTTAAAAATTAGTTTTATATTCCTTCACATTATCTAAACAAGCATGAAAGAACTGAAAGTATTCTTTTATTCATATTTTCACAGGTAGGCTGTACCTCTCAACTACCATTTATTTATTTGTAGATTTCTGTAAGATACTTCAAACTTTACTAGCAAAAACATGCAAATGAGTTATACTTGGAGTTGTAATTATCTTCACACTACAATAAGGGCATTTTGCTTAAAGCTTTCATAATGACAAAAAAATTTTACAATTAGGTCTTTTTAAAGAAAATAAACTATAATAATCCATTTAAAAGTAATATAAAACTTGGTATATACCTGTGGTCTTCATTTGTAGCTATCAAGCTGGACACATTTCGTAATATCCCACCTCCACTTTCAATAATGGCTAACGTATTTGTCTGGCTTCGGTAAGTGAGAGTGCCAACCAAAAACGCAAGTGCTCCCTCCACGGCACATATGTCAGCTTTATTCTCAGTGCAGTGTGCGGACAGGTTCCATAAGGCACTCAAGACACTTTTGAGGGTTGATTCCTATTCACGATGGAAACAGAGTATGCATTCATATGTTAGAATCTTTTTTATTTTTGTCTCCTTTCTGCACATTCCTCACTAGTAAATCAGAAACTTCTCATTTACAAACACTTTCATGCACACCAAATGAAATCTAGGTCAGTGCTGTTCCTATTATACAACACAGTATTAAAGTAGTGACCTTTGTTTTAAGTGTTTAGATGTTAGATATATCTTTAATGAACCCAGAATATGAAGCAGAATTGATATTCACTAATTATATTCACTATCACAAAATAATATTATCAGGAGGATAACAGAAACTCAATTAAAACACCTTCATATACTGCGTATGTATATGGAAGGATATCTAAGTACTAAATGGCAACACACTGCAGAGAAGGTTATATACTATTCTATTTGTATTAAATACAAATATATGTATTTATATACTGTTGATTAAAAATAATGTAACTTCTGAAAAGTACTAGAATATGTACAAATTCTTAAAACTCCTAAAGAAACAAAGTAATTATTAAAATGCCCAAGCTCCCTAATATAAAAAAATGTAACTGCCATAGAAACACTCTGATATACAATTAATGTATCCGGTCATAATTTGTCGTACTCCAGACGTGTTTCTTTTTATGACACCATCAAGGAATCTTCATTAGAAATGTATTTGTTCCTATTAGGACAAGAAGCACTTCAGACAATACAGATGCAATACAGTACTCTAAAAAGAAGGCTATTGCAGTCTGAATTTAATATAAATACCTCACAAAGGAGACAACACTGTAGGAGGATAATGTAGACAATGTAGAGAGAAAACACCAGAAACAAAAGCTAGATTCTGAACAGGGTCTTAATTACTTTACTTGGAGTCTGAACCCTAGTGTCTTGTGCAGACACACAGAGGCTAATTTCCAGTAATTCATGGTGCCTTACCTAAATGGCCAGTTTCATGTAAGTCCCTAGCCAGGTGTTGTGATGCAGGCCTGCAATCCCAGAACTTGGGAGGCTAAGATAGGAGAATTGTTCCAAATCAAGGCCAGCTTCTCTATGTGAAACCCAGTATCAAAACAATAAGAACAAACAAAACAACAAAAAACCCCAACACACACACACGCACACACACACACACACGCACAAGTAGGAAGGTCTGGAGTTCACTTTAATTACAATGTGACTGAAGTAAAGGTAGGATGATCAACAGGAAAAGTGGCAAAAACTCTGGAGTGAGGAAAACTGTAATTGACTTAAAAGTGAGAGACAAAGGTGCAGGAACACAAATGCTCCAGAGACTCCAGACCAATGTTCTGCGGTAAACAAACTTTACAGCTGAAATTACAGGAGGCATAAAATGATTACAAGCTGAGAGAGGCGCTCAGGCACACGGCAATGTGTGCAGTGTACTCGGGACGGGATGAGAGAAGGATGTGGAAAGGGGCTTGAGAAGGAGGAGAAATGATTAGCAATTAGAATTAGGAAAGGAGCTTCAGAACTGATCAAACTTCAGAACTGATCAAAAAGTATAAAGTGTAGGGAAAGAAGGGAAAAATCCAATTAAATAACCTAAGTGGATTTTGAGACAAAGGAAAAGGTATCAGGATACAGATCAGGGGAGACTGAAGCAGTGACCCACTCAAGACTTTGGTTACTCCTGATTTTTGGACATAACAAGATTATGAAACACATTCATGTTTCAATCTGTGTGAGAACATTAGTTTTTGTTCCTGTAGGAAAATGTTAAAGAATGGAATGGCTGGGTAGTTTGGAAGGTGTATGTTTAACATAAAATCCTGTCCAAATGTTTTCCTAAGCGCTCACACTTTCACATTCCCAACAACAGTACAGAATGCCTCCAGTGGCTCAACAACCTTGACGTGTGGCTTATTTTTTAACACTAATTCAGTATGGTATGCATAATAGCATCTCACTGTAGTTTAACAACAAATGATATCCTGTACCCTTTTCAGCATGCAGTGGCTATTCACCTGTCACCTATTTAGCAGTTTCAACGGTATCTTTCTACAGAACCTACATACATGTAAACAAGGCTGCGTGTACCTGTGTATGATGAACATGCAAGTGTTTGTATGAGCTGTGAGAGAATAGGTGTGTGCATGCCACCATGTGCAAGTCAACGAGGAAAGCCTCTGATGCTGGTTCCTGCCTCCCACCTTGTTTCAGACAGGGTCTCTTTAGTGGTTTATACCTTTAATCGCAGCACTAGGCAGGCAGAGGCAGGTGGATCACCTATTACAGTACTGAACATTTTGGAAGTTACCTTTTTAACTTCCAAAGCACATTCCATCAATGCTTTCACACTTCCAACTTCTCGCAATGTCTTTTTGCTATTTACATCTGCTCGCCAAGACAAATTCCTCAAAACACTTGCAATAACCTGCAAATAATCAGGTTTAGAATAATTTGCATACAAAATGATTCATACTAGTTACCTTTTTGTTTCTAATGCCAGAGGTAAGAATAGGAATCTATTACAAGTTAAACACATCTTATCTAAAAGCTTGGCATCGTAAGTGTTTTGATTTTAAAATTGGCTATTTGAATATTAGTACACGCGTGACATTCCCTGGGTATAAGATTACATTCCATATATATGTATCTTACATGTTTAACCCAAAGGCAACTTTATGTAGTATTTTAATAACTTAGTGCACTGAACAGTTTCACAACACAGATTTTCCACATGTGGTATCATGCAAGCAACAAATAGTTTCAAATTTAGAATTAGGAATGCTCCAGCTACATTATCAAAGCATGGCATTTGCATGTTTTGAAAGGTCATAAATGAAACCCACTAATTTAAATGTGATTGGTTATAATAATAAAAATAAGAATTTTCTGCCTATAGTAAATTTCTCATATATGTTACTAGGGTGCCAAAAGGAATTAGTTCAACATAAATATTTTTCTTTACTTTAGTGTTAAGGGGATCATACTTTAACGTAAACCACTAAATACTGAGCCAAAGTTTAATATAAATCAGTACATTAATCGTTACTATCCAGGAAAAACATTAGAAATTCTATGTAGTACCTGCTGTAAGTCTTCACTTTCGGATTTTAACTGGGCCACGAGTGCTCTCATGCAGCCTTTCATAGAACACAGCGTAGCCTGCAACGGGAGACGCGGAGCAGGATCGTTAGTGAGCCTGAAGTGGCTTTCTTTCTAGCTACTGAATTTCAAAGCTTGGTCTTACTTAAATCATAAATGTTATTTTACTTGTACAAGACCCAGAACAAAACTACCTAGATGGAAGACAGATGCCTCCCATTTCTGTTATCTACTTCCTTTACCTAACTGGAAAAGCCAAACAAAGCCCTGAGAAATAATAAGCAAAGGGCAGAGCATGGCGTTCTGTCTGATGGACTCAGGGTGTGTACTGTCTGTCACGGTAGCGTATGCTTTCTCCTGGAACAGTGTTTTAGTAATTATTATTTCCTACAGTACTGGGGGTCTGCACTTTCTAGGTGAATGAACCACCATTTTTTGCTACATGCCAGAATGAGGAGCAATGCTGCTAGTGCAGCTGTGTAAATTCAGCACAGCAGTCGATCGTCGGGTACACTTTTGCTTTGTTTAGGAAAAGACAACCTACTAAGTAGGGTTTGCAGCAGTGAGAAAGGACGCTTTTATCAGTCATTGTTCAGCTGGGGTGGGGTGGAAGACACCAAAAAATCAGAAGTAAATCTTTGCTTCTTTAGTTCGAAAAGTTGTTTTTATAAAAATAAATTGACTCCTAATTGAGCTACCTTAAGAAGTAAATCTTATAAAAAGACATACCTTGTTGGCAACATCTCCAAAGGTCAAGTTTGTCAAAGCCATTCCAGCATACCGTCTTAAAGTAATACTGTAGTGGTCATTAGTAAGCCCATACATCTCACAGTCCACCTGTAACAACTCTGCAATGGCCTGCAGTCCCCCTAATTAACAAGGGTAAAAGGAAAAATATAATAATCTAGAATCAAATAAACTGGTATAATTTGGCAGCTTAAAAACCAGGGGAAAATCTCAAAGAATGAGACTACATGATTTAAATAAATTTGCCTTTAGAATGAAAAAGCCACAAAACTGCTGTAAACAATTTCTGTGTAATATAAAGTACAACCGACAACAATTCCACTTCCTGCCAGTGTCTCCACCCTCCAGCCTCCAGCTTTACTGAATGACATCACCATTGTTTTCTGCTCACTGACATACACTGTGCCTTGACAACAATGGAGGCTATTTGTTATAACATGGGTCTTCCTAAACCTAAACAGAAAAATTAACTTATTGCTATTATAAGGGCTTTAAAACTACTTTCCACTTCATTTACTGTGGCCTAATACTTTTTTAAAGTGTCAAATAAGTATCTTTCGGAATAATGAAACTTTTAAATGAAATTGTGCATGAAGTAAAACTTATTTCATGAAAAGAACGATCTATTCAACCAACTATAAAGTTTCTTTACAAAATAATCTTACTTCCCTTTGATACTACAACATATCAGCCATACCAGGACTCAGTATTTTCCTCCTTCCTAACACTCAACTAGCAGGTATGCTCAGTAGCGCTCACAGTGGTCAACACTAGGAAGGAAAGGAGAAACATAAAGGGAAAGGAAAACGGAAGACAACAAAGGAACAAGCTATAAAAAAAAAGTGAAGTGAAACGGTGAGGATGAGAATAAAAGGAAGGTAAAAATGCACACGGACTATTAAAGGATTGTTCAGCAGTAAGCGCCACAGGACTCAGGGTATGGTCTTTTAAAGAAAGGTTGCTCAGGCATTAAAAAAAAAAATGAGCTTGTAAGTCTCAGTAGTTGCTAACCTGAAAGACCAGCATACTAACATTTTATGAAGAACATGAAAAGATCAGCAGAAGAATTTGTAAACTCACAAAATGAAGTTCTATGTTGAGCTTAAAACTGTAAGACAAGGTATCTTAATTACAGGAGGATTCATGCAGATCTTTATGACAAGAAGAGCTGAAAGGCAATTCTCTGAACACTGGCAAGCAAATTAATTTGTATAAAGAAAATCCAAGCCATATTTTTGGAGATATTCCTCCATCTATTTGCAATAATGGATAAGTAGCGAGTGAAACAGATCCAGTCACTGTCTTAACAAAACTTATGGTGTGCAGCACTCAGATCTGCAGTGGAGAAGGCCCCAAGAAAAGGTCTGAGAAACCAAGTTTAAGGTGAAGTCTAATGGATGGCTGAGTATCTAACAAGGGTGGAGCAAGGAAGAGAAAGAATTAGCCTAGGCAGGATAAACAGTGTGTGTAAGGGCCCAACAAGGAGGAGGCCACCAACTGAAGCCACAACAATAAGCAGATCAGGATGTTAGGAAGAGGAGTATAATTAGAGGCACATTATAAATAAAGTATGAGTGCAATGTGCAAAATGGCTTATGACTGGAAGTAGTACAAAATATGCAGAACCAGAGAGACAATAGTGCCTTGCTTCACAATGAGAAATAGCAATTATATATATACATACATACGTGTGTGCGTGCATACACACACACACACACACACACACACACACACACACACACACACACACACACACACACACACACACACACTACTGTTGTTTTTGAGACAGGGTTTCACTTTGCATTCCGATAGACCTGGAACTCCCTATGTAGATTAGACTAGCCTTGAACTCAGAGATAAACCTTCATCTGCCTTCCAAGCACTTGGTATGTGCCACCATGCCTGGCTTGAGATATACTCAAGAATTAGGATTAAAGTGCTCCTTTACTAAATGTAGGAGATACTAATACAGTCATGGATGATTTTCCCAAGATTCTGATTTGAGCAACTGTTTTATTAGAATGCCAAAAGGAAACTTGAAAGAGACAGATTTTTGGAATGAAGGTAACACATTCCATTTGTAAGACTTCAGTTAGAAGTGTCTAGAATACCATATAAAAGAAGATGCCAGATAAGTAGTATGAAAACATATTCAAAGGGTTTGGTGGTAGAGTGTTTGTCTAACACACATAAAACTTAGGAGGGAAAAGTTAGACTGACATATGAATCAGAGAACACTGGCTGAACAGTGACTAATACAGTAAGTGGAGCCCTAGAAATAAAAGATCTAGCACAGGGACAGAGAATGAGAGCCTAAGGCCTTGCTCCAATGAAGGCCAGTATTTTGTATAGTTGAGTAAAGAAGGAGACAGCAACATAACTGATATTTTGATACAAGATACTGACTAGGGAGTCACTAAAGACCTGAAGACCGTGGCCCTGAATGCCGATGAGATGCTCAAGATGTAGATTATTGTGAAGCAGGGTCTCAGTACCAAGGTAAAACACACTATGCTCTGTTTTTGCATAAAATCTTGCCTAGTATAGTATCTGGATTACTTCCTAAGAAAGATAAAATGGTCTAAAGAAGGTACTAAGAAGGCCTTCAATTGTCAGGGAACTCTCCTATCCAAAAATATCAATTTTAGGATTTGATTTTAAACAAAAATTAAAGGTATACTGTATGTCAACAATTCTATAAAGACTGATTGAAAAAGATTAGTAAAATTTGGAATATTAGATAAAAGAGATCCCTTTATAATTTTAGGCAAGTAAAAAGAAAAAAAATCAGACTTCTGAGGCAAAGATACAATTCACAGGTTAAAACTATAAAAAGTTTCACTGAAATATGATGCAAATTCATAGCCAGCAGAAGACTGAATATGTCTCAATGCAGAAGTCAGCATACCCTCCTGCACTGGGGTCTGCTAGGACACTGTCTAGATGGCTCACTATTGACAGCGTCTATGCAGAGGAAACAGTGTCTACACGGGTTCACTATTGACAGCGTCTATGCAGAGGAAACAGTGTCTACACGGGTTCACTATTGACAGCGTCTATGCAGAGGAAACAGTGTCTAGATGGCTCACTATTGACAGCGTCTATGCAGAGGAAACAGTGTCTACACGGGTTCACTATTGACAGCGTCTATGCAGAGGAAACAGTGTCTAGACGGGCTCACTATTGACAGTGTCTCTATGCGGAGGAAACAGTGTCTACACGGGCTCACTATTAACAGTGTCTCTATGCAGAGGAAACAGTGTCTACATGGGCTCACTATTGAATGATAGGAAGTTCAGTTGCCTTACACACAAGGAAGAGACAATTGCTTCAAGTGATATTAAATAGACTCACAGTTACACTAAAACAAGATAATAGGACATTTAATTTTTAAAAGTACAGAATTTTTTTTTATCATATGGCTTAGACAGCCATCATTAGCCCGAGATGTTCTCTTCTAAAGTAAGTATTGGGGTCTACATAGATATTCTGTAGACTGATACCCCAATTTCACAACCATAAGCATCACTCAGACTATTTGTTTAATTCCTGGGGTCCTACTTTGGGGAGTCTGTTTGCTACAGGGCTGGAAAATCTATATGGCCTGGCAAGTGCCTCTGCTGACTGTTATGATTTAGAAGTGTTGTGAAATATTAATGTAAATAAATCATGTTTTTACTGGAAGCCAGGGATGTCTTAATCATTTGAAAATTCCAGTGTCTACCAAACTTTCTTGGGCAGGCTTGGGAATTAATGAATCTACATCACTGATACTACAATCTGAAACATTTGGTACTAATAGATGCAAACTTAAATAGCCCTGATAGTGGTAGATCATCACATACATACACGTGACAGTGCTCATGACTAGGCCTAAGAGTTGTCCTCATCTGACTGGGGCTGACACTTTCCTTAGTCCTTACAGCCAGATCCTGTGCTATCTTATACTCCCTGTGTCGCAGAGACCTTAAGTCACCTTTTGCCCCAGTGCAAATCTGAAGGCGAGGAGTGAGAGGAAGGAAACCCTGTGGCTATGTCCCCACAGTCACACCCCCAGAGCCCCTCCTGCTCCTCACCTGAGAGCCCCTGACCTAGCTCCTGTGGTGAAATGCCCCGGGTAGCCTTCCTACCTGAAGAAGAAGAGGAACAAATACTGAGTCTAAGTTTTATTCTGAAATTCAGATAATTAATGTGTCAGTCCTAGTCTACAGTTCATTGGAACATAAGAACATTTATAGAAAAATCTTTGCAATATCTTAAAACTGCGTTTTCCTGTTGTTAGTTTTACCCCTTTTCATAATTATTGGCATTAGGAAAAAAAAGTCATCAATGCTGAGATTGTACTGAAATGGGGAAAACCCATAAGATTAAATGAAGTTTCACAGGACACTGGAAAGAGGACCAGATGGGCCTGCGGGAAGAAAAGCATGGCTGGAGAGCAAGCCTCAAGCCACAGAGCACAGAGTTCTCCCAAGTGATGACTCTGAAGGAGACAGCACTCACGTTCTGCAGTGCAGTTTGTATTTAAGAGTCTCACAACTGTACCACTTTTATAGTAAATGATGAATAACAATGACAAGGGTGCTAAGAATACAGTGCAGGGCTGGAATGTAATGTAACAAAAATAGCACAAAAGCATGGGCACAGCTATGCCAAGACAGAAACTCAGTGTATGGTTCTTGCATGTGGCATGACTACAGAAATCCAGTTTACATGTGATGGCTCAGCATGACATGCTTTATAAACATATGTGTAAAATAAATCTAGAAATTAAAGAAACCTTTACATGAAAAAATGGGTACTCAATGGTTACACAGGGCTTAGAGGATGTGATAATATGCACATAAAGGAGTTATTTCTCCAAAATTAATGCA